>JANRGW010020884.1:0-55340 GCA_024733675.1 Psilopsiagon aymara
AAGGCTGCTATGAGGTCTCCACGCAGCCTTCTCTTCTCCAGGCTGAACAGCCCCAACTTTCTCATCCTATCTTCCTAAGCAGCTCTTCAGAATCAGAGGGACTGGTTCTATCTTCTTCACATAACAGCTGTGGTATATTTCCCATAATCATACGAGACAGACAAGAACAAACATAAAGGACTTTATGTGGCCATTTTTCTGCAAGTGCTAGTATAGATGGAAGGGTGAAGGGGGATCGGGAACTCTGGATAACCTCTATAAGTGTATTTTAACATCACAGCATTCTTCATGACTGCTTTAAACTCCTTAAGCCCTGTCTTTCGACCACAACCCAGAAGACAAAACATCATTAGCCTTTTATGTGTTTCTTTCCAGTCTTTTTTCCTCTGAACTTTACGAAACTACAAGCCTAGATTGCTAGTTCTACTACTGGATTAGCATGAAAAAATTTTCAACCTCCTTATTTAAACTTACAAAAATTTACAAAAAAAAGGTAAAAGGTGAGGGTAAAGGCAAGAAAAATATTTTTCTCTCTGGTGTGACAGTTGCCAGATCATGAAGGTAACAAGTATTTAAACACTTCCAAACATGGAATGGATAAATACCATTTCTTGTTACTATTGTGCTTGTAACAAAAGATATTTTTTGGTACATCAGAAGAGGAGAAAAGCTTCTTATAATGCACTTCAAAACACCTTCCTCTTAATACTGAAGAGACTGAGTCACAGCCCCAGACATTGGTTGTCCCCTGCAGAGAAGCATAGTGACTGAAGTATTTCCTTTTTAGCCCCAGTTCTTGTGATACTATTTGTACTAATAGAAGTGCTTAATCCATGTGCTTAAAAAAGAAAAAAAAATCTGTAAGCTATTGGTCTCAGTGTCATCACACAACAGCCAGTTTTTGAGTACTTGAACTCCACTCCCCATGGTTCTTTACATGGAATCTAAGCAGAAGGGCAAAAAGAATGTCTATAAACATTGATACAGAACTGGCAACAGGATCAACAAGGAAAAGCTGGCATGGGTGGATTAAGTATTTTCGGTATTTTTGGTACAGCAATCAGAGGAGATATAGAAACATCAGAAGGTATGAGAACAAGGCTTATTCTATTAGGAAAGAATGTGTTGTCATCCTAATCTGGCAAGGGTGCACCTGGACATTTAAAAGGCAACCTTTATAGCAGCTTCTGTAGCTGGATTGTACAGTGGAAAGTGTACAGTATATAACCTTCTAGTCAAAGCTGCAACTTGCTAAACTGACATCCCTGTAGTTTTCCAAGTTAACAAAAATAGTCCTACAAAATTAGTTCTAAACCTGCTTCTCTGCTTGCTTAGATTTATACTGGCTGAGCTGTCCAGTTGGCTGCCTTGGTATATGAACATTCAGAAAAGGGTTCTCAAATAGAAGCAAAGCATCTGCATGCTTACAGATTATTTAATGTAATTCTATCTGTCAAATGAGATGCCTCTTTTTTTTTTTTTTAAACTACACAGCATTTCTCACCACTGTACGTCAGTTACATGCATGATGGTAAGATGATATACTTTGGTATAACTGGTTGAAGGATGTTATAAGACTAGGTACCAAGTCTCCATCATTTCAGCACTAAGTGGTGTGATTTTTAAGCACCTAAAGGCAAAATAGTCCTAATTTCCTAGAATAAAATCCCACAGGGAATTGACTATTGATTAACCAATAGAAGAAAATCATTATTATCATTCTTTAAATATGATAGCACTCCCTTTCAAGCCAAGATAATTTTAAAGTGCTTGTCTTTCAGATGTCAGAACATGGCCCTATTTCTGATTGGTTATAGGGTTTATGCATGTCTGCCAGCACACTTGGAGAGGTTTGGACGGGATGTTGTTCTTTATGGTAAATGGCTTTAACCATATGCGCATTAATTTTTACATGGAGAGTGTTGGCTAGGGTTTGTTTGGGAACAAATTTTTATGAGGCTTGTATGAGTATGATTTGACTTTGCTAATGACAGAGTGAAAGTCAGCCACACTGTGTGTGCAGAGGGCTTTGAATAGGGTACAGAGCATGTGCCAATGTCCCTGCAAGATAACAGCCTTGAGATCTAAAAGCTACGAAGCAGTTTCACAACTTTATCCTGCAAGGATTTAGATTTGCTTTTCAGTCTTTTCCTATGTGCACTTTAGACAACATAGTCTAAAAAACACAAAATGAAATTCCTTGCTTTTCACCTGGAAAATCAGCAGCCAGGTCTAAGCGTGTCAGAAACTCCACGTTGAGCAATTACTGGCCTGCTTGTAGAGACCAACTTGGAATGGACCCTTTTTTACATTGAAGCCTCACAGTGTACAGCTTTACCACTTTTTAGGCATGTTTCGTAGTAAGTTATTTAAATTTCTCATTAAAATTTTGAGAAACAAAAGTAAATGTCAAAGTATGCATCTTATCTCATTTGCAATGTTGCGCTGAGTTTATTTTTAAAGCCTTGCAACCAGGGAACCAGAAGAATGCCATGTTCTCTTTGAAGCACATGCAAAGTGCACATATTAAAAGAAAATATTCTGAGTTGTCTCTAGCCAAAAATTATTTACTGAAAAAGTTAGCTAAGACTTTGATAGTCTGAGAATTGTTGAGTTTAGTGGAGCAAGTGACTAAAAGAAATAAAGAAAAAATGACCCATCAAAGGTTATTCTTAATTTTTCACCTCTAGATTGGAGCCTGTAACACTGCATTTTTATTTCTGTCACACCTCTCTAGTGCAGTAGCTAATATCACATAATCCTACAGTAAACTGGTGTGTCAGACTGTAGATAGCATTAGAAAATCCTCTGCTGCTGGACAACAGTGCTTAGAATTTTTTTAATATTGGTTGAGCTTATCTTTAAAAAATTTACCATTTCATTTAAGAAATGTTGTTACTGCAAAGCTTAATACTTGCTCTTATAAGACACCTGTAGTGCAACATTAACTCACAAAACATCTGAAATGGCCATATGTGTAGTTAAAAATTAGACTTCAGGGCAGGAGACACGTTTTAAAAAATTATGATAGTTTTGAGTGTCCATTGTTTTGTCTTAAGACCAAAGAAATATAACTTCATTTTCCAAGGAAATCTGCCTCATAGGCATTAGCTGGGTGCTTATGGCAAGACTAAGAGTACAGAGGTATGAGTTTCTGCTCCTACTGACTGAGTAGTAAATGGGAATTCAGCTTCAGTGTTACACAGTCCAGACCTCCAGCAAGCACTCCCTCTGAACCCAAAAGGCACCCGAACAAGGCTTTGCAGTGGCTCGCGTTTCCACAGAATGATGTGCGTGACAAAGTTTTGCTTCACCAAAGTACTCCAGATGTCTCGTGAAGCATTAGAGGAATGAAAAGAGTTAACACTCCCACGAGGTGGAGGATCCACAGGACAGATAGGAGCCTTTTCCCTTTTCCTCTACTATGTGACGTGACTGGTGCCACAGTATCAGAAATGCTGCAGAGCCCCCTAACTCCCACTCCTGTGCTTTAATTGGTGCATACCATTTAAAGATTAGGCTCCCTCCAAGGTCTTTCCTTTTGTAGTGCACAATTTAGTCATGAGTATCCACTAAATCTAGTGTAAGTGTCAGTTTGAGATAGAACAGCCAGGGTTCTGCAAATTTCTTTTCAAACAACAGAAAGCTGTGCTCCTAGAGGACAGACAGACTGCAGCATTAAAGAAGCTCCTCCACTCTAATCAATTTTGTAAAAATGCAGAGAGACATATTCCTGTAGAACTTTGACCAAGAGCTTTGAGCTCTGTGTGATGAATAGTTTCCCACCCCCACTGCAGATGTAGGCAAGAAAAGAAAGAATTGCTTTACAGACCTGTCACACTAATCTTATCATTTTCATATAATGCAGTCAAATTCAAAAGAGATTTCAACACAGACTGTTGGGAACCCAACTATAAAACTTCTTTTTTTCCATAAGAAATTCCTTAATTGAATTTATAAAAGCGGAAAAAAGAAAAAAAAAAAAAAGAAAAATCAGACCCTTTGTCCTGCCATGCAAACCCCCTCTTTTTAAAGCCCTATTTCTCCATCTCGCTTTGGAAAAACAATAAATACATTCTTTCACACCGGGAGTTAAGAAATATAGTATTTATTGTAGTCAGGAGTTCCTTTCTCAGTATCCTGGATATGAGCTCATGCCGTATCAACAACCAACAATAGCTATTGTTCCTGGAGTTTTAAGGAAGTTTCTGTACTCTGTTTCCTGAACGCAGTATGTAAACTAATACACACAAAAAAGGTGTTTCATATTATTCCAGGTACATTGGGCCCCTCCACGTCAGCCTGCTAGCCATCTTTTTCCCAGAGCTGGAAGAGTAAATGTATACTTGTTTTTATCCATTTGTGGATGGAAACAGGTAATTCCATCACAAACTATATGAAATCAGAAGCACAACAACGTGTTTAATTTGGAAAGAGCACTTTCTACCTCTTGGTTATTAAAACTGGCTGTCATGATGGGTTAATTCCTCAGCTAAATCGTCACTTACATAGTACACTTGGCTAAGAAGGCTAAAAATCTCCAGCTTCATACACATCGGAAAAGTTGATGCTTGTTGCCATTCAACAGCAATATCTTCCAGCAAAGAAGCTGTAGACTAAAATGACTGAACTGTGACCCATTTCTCCACAAAACCCTCATGCCTAATATTCATATGCATATAGATATATATGTAATACATGTATGACTTGTTCTACGTAAAATTTACAGTTGTGCCAGAAAGGTGGGGTGAACATCTCCAGGGTGCACAGAAAACACATGAACCTTCTCAGAATGCAAAACCAGAATATCCCAGTGTGACAAAACAGGAGAGACCTGCCTTGCACTTTAACCTCTTGCAATACTATTGCCTTGCAATGCTGCACATTTCTGCCAGGGAAGGCAAAATCCATTAGAATTTTTTTCACCATTACAGAGTCTTCATCTTCTGAAGGAGGGACAAGACATCCTACTTGCACCACTGAATCTCAGGTAGTAGAGATTACTATCATTTACTTGATGTCCCAAAATGCTAACCAGTCCTCAGGCCAAACATCTTAAGGGTATTTCTGTGGGTCTCAGTGAATGCTTTCAATCTGAAATTGGGTCTGGCAGGCTTTAGTACAAGCAAAGCTCTGCAAATCATTCCGTATAGTCCCTCTTAGTCAGTGTCTCACCAGCACATTCAACAATAGTAACAGACTCATGGAAAAGCTGTGGTGGGAAGATACCACAACACTCACCCAACCTCCTTGCACAAGCAGGGTCACCTAGAGCATGTAGTCCAGGACCGTGTCTTGCCAGGTTTTGAATATCTCCAAGGATGAAGACTCAAGAGCTTCTCGGGGCACCCTGTTCTATTGCTCAACGACCCTCACAGCAAAAAAGTGTTTTCTTATGTTTAAGTGGAATTTCCTGTGTTGCATTTTGTGCCCAAAGCCTCCTGTCCTGCAACTGGGCATAACTGGGAAGAGTCTGGTTCCACTTTACTAGAGAAAAGAAGATGCTGATTTTCCTGTTACAGTTCTGCCACACACCTATGCATTTCTCCACTGCTTACTGGAGCACTGCCCCATCACGTGAGATGCCATAGAGATGTCCAGTATAAACCACTTCACATTCCAAAGACCCTGCCACATTGGTTCAGGTTATGGTGCTACTGGAGCATCACAGTGAGCATAGCTTGTGAGAAGGAGTTTGGAGGAATATTCCACAGCATTAGCCTGAGCAAAATGTCATAGATGAAAGTCCCTCTTCGTGACATCCCTGTCTTTACTTCAGGGAACTTCATGTAGACCCCTTCTTCCAGGTACCAGTTATCGTGGTAAGTCCCTAGTTTAAACCCCTACCAGTTTGGTAAGTCCTCCCAGTTTAATCACTGCTATTAGAGTTTAGAATACAACACTCTAGGAAAAGAGGTGTTTTCTGGTGAGGATTGATGCCTGTGATCTGAACCCTGAAATGGGACAAGAAATAAAGATGCGATAAAGACATAAACAATGTATGGTTTAATACATCAAGGGTGGGCAAGCCAATTAGGACTGAATAGAAAGTAAGCTAAATCTTTTCCCACAACTCTGATCCTTTCTGTAGCATTTGAAAAAGAATAAAAATCTGCTACTGCTTTAAAAGTTACTTTCATGGTCATTTTGATGCTTTTATACTAATGCTCCTGCCAGGAGCACAAATGAAAGTGCTGAAATACCCCACAGACTTTCCCATGAGATTTACAGACTAATTTTACACATCTAACAAGTCCAAATTACTGGGATAGGATTCACATAAGTTTCTAAATTTGGGGGTATCCAATATGAGGTCTTTACTATTTGAATTTCCCTCATCCCTACAGGAGACACAGTATATTGTTGTGCTTTTACTGTATGTCCTATTTAAGGCTTTAACACTGGTCTTAGATCTTCTATTTCCAGGCAATCTGTTCAATTACTAGCAGTGTCCAATTGACTCCTCTGACCACCGCTATTCTCGGAGCATGAAATTGTAAGCGAACTTGAAAGAGCAGAGTGAGGGTAGGCAGAACCTAGGTACAGACCAGTGAAGTCTGGGATGGTTCGTCTGTACTTCAGCTGCACTTCCATTAAAGAGTTCAGGGAAATTTAATAACAGTCCACTGATGAGGAAAAAAGAGGAAGGGAAATGAACAAAGGGAGAATCAAACAGAAAGATGAGACCATATCTCACTGCTGGCAACCTCTTCAGTCCTGTAACATGGGATTCTCTCACAAACACCCTTGTGGGAAGAACTATGGATGGGGCTGCAGTCCCTAGAAAAATCCAGGAAGGACATTTTAATGTAAAAAATTACTCTCCCCAGTGTCTAAATTATACCAAGGATCTCTTCATTTATCCTATAAATTTGGAAGAACAAAAGGCAACTTAAAGCCCCCTCCATCCTTGAAATGAACTTCTGAGATTAAGCTCATCAGGCTAGTGCTGAATTTTAAATGAAATATTTAATTGTCCATTTTCTTATTCCACTCAAAAGTCAAAGGAAAAAATCATCGGTATTAATAATCAAAACCTACACAAAGAGAAAGTTTAATACATATATATATGAATTCTGCCCTTGTAGACAAGGTTGCTGCTATCAATTGCTCCCCGGCAATGAATAAAGAATTAACCTTCTGATCATCATCAGCTATGATTTTCCTCTGCATATGTCATGAATTCTGTTCCCAAAGTCAATGGGGACCTGATCCTGCAAACAGTTTGGAACGCTTTAAGTTCTGACCCTAAATATGTATTACTTAACCCCCATGATTCCATTTTATTTGAGAATAACTTTAATGGAGTAGCTTTAGAGTATCTGCAAATGTGGGTGTTTGTGGTATTATGTGTTGGTGCATGTTAATATACATATTTCTCAAGTGTAAAAGTTGAAGTTAAGGAAAAATATTTAAAAAAAATTCTGAGATAGAAATGCAAGGAAAAAGACTAATCCCCATCAGTCTTAATGCATCCTTTTCACTGCAGTTTTTAAGTACAAACCCTTAATCTAATTAACTTAAAATCATGGCTCTTTTTTATCATAACCAAAGCATTTTTGTGGGCCTAAACTTAGAAACCATATTTTTACATAGGCTTTGGAAAGCAAAATCTAAAAACATTCCAAAGGAAAAAGGTTAATGAGTAAATAACTCCATTTTTGCTCTGCTTCCACAAGCCTCACCACCATGCATATACACACGCACATACACACGTGCATGTGCACACACACATGCAGAGTTTAAAGACTAACTGGCAGCTGAAAGCAGCTATTCCATACAAGCAACATTACAGTAAGACCTGTAGAAAAGAAGGCCGTAAGTGAACTAGAGCTTTCAGCTTAGAAAGGCATTTTAAAATATTTTCCATTCAGCTATTAATATTGTATTAAAAAAATAATAGTTTTAACTCAAATTCCCATGTTTCAAAGCTCACACAGTTCTAACACTGGGGTTATCTTGTTTGGCATGAGAACAGCTCATGTCTACATTAAAGCTGGAAGCTTAGAAGTGACATAAACAGGCCTTTTTCTATAAAGATAAAAGGCTAAGCTTTAAAGAATTTTATATTTATAGATAAACGTTTCCATAGTAATCATTACAGTGAAACTTGCTGGTGTCAGCAATCCTTTGCATACAAAAATGGTTTATATTCAAATTAGCAGGAGTCACAGAATCAGATCCCAGCTGCCACCTGAAAGAGGGGCTTACAGCAGAAGTGTCAAATGGGGGTCTCTGGGGTGGGCAATTGGCTTTATTTTGGTTGCCCCTCTGCCCCTTTCTGCCCTATGTGCCGATGCATAAAACAGGAGATAAGCTGTAGGAGGCAACTTCACAGTGCACAAGAAAAATTTAGGAGATCCAGGTTTCCTTTTCCATCTCTAATTTTTAAGCTTCTATGATATAAATACAGACAAACAAAAAAGTATAAGATAGACAACAAGCAGAAAGCTGGGTCAGGTGACAGTGGTATGGTTTTCCCCTCACCTACTCCCTGAAACTTGGATTCTTTTACACCATGGTACAAATTTAATCTTTTTTCTTGTTTTGGGAAGATATCTATTCCTTGTTACTTAGGGTGGAATCTCTTTCCCATAACCCTCAGAGAAGCAGGATTTCCCTCCTTGTGCTCTGCAAAGGCCTGTGTTAAGTATTGTCCCACTTATGAGCTCTGCTGGGTCAGGACTACCTTCTTGTTCCATCCCCTGCAACAGGCAGGCTAGCATTTAAAATAATGGAAGTTATTAAAAGCAACGAGGCTACAGTAATCATGTAGGACTCAAACTGTATGCTTCTGGTGGTTCCTACAATGCCCTGAATCCAATCAGGTTTTAATTAAAAAATTAAAAAAAAGTGATGTGAAGGCTTTCAGTCTATGAATTTTTAAAGCGCCGCTAGTTAATTAAACAAAGGATGGAAAATATCACACTCCCCTTTTTACAGGTGGCAAGACAAAGGAGAAGAGAGGTGAGGTGACTTACTCAGGGACAACATGGTAAGTCAGTAGTGCCTGGCACTGAACCAAGCCTCCTCACTCTGAGATTACATCCTACTCACTCCTTGAAGTCCTGAAGAAGGCAAAAGAAAAATAGCTAAGAGAGCTGTTCAGCTTTGAAACGGGAACACTGTGTGTGTGAGCCCACAGGCGTATGAACATATGCCACGAGAGAGATGCAAGTAATACTCCCTGATCAGCAATAATAAAACCCTCCCTCCTCCCCCTTTTTTTTTTTTTTTTTTTTTTCCTTTTTTTTTTTTTTTTTTAATTAAAAAAAAGGCAATCCAGGGAGCGGGTAAGCCTGAGTGCTTTGCAATTAATACACAAATGTTTCCACTGTAATCAGTGTACTAATACCTGTCACTGTCAGCACCTCTTTCCAGAGAAGGCTCACTCACTGTTTCCCTTGGCACACGGTGCTCTGACACTCACAAGAGATTACTTTCATAAGGTGCTGTGTGCACAGTCAATAGCGATTTTGCCCAGGTTTTTATGGTATCTTTGGAGACATATATCCAGTTGTTTGGCTCTTGCAAAGCTACTGAAGTCTGGGACTCAGCAGGCTGAAAAGCAGCCTCCAATAAATAATGAAACTCTTTTGGAAGGGGAGATGTTTGTGTTAGCACCTAGCAGAAGGGAGGGAACCGGGCCGGGAAGAGTGGCTGCACTTCAAAGAGGTTGCCCCTGGCAGGCACAGACGCCCCGCAGCCAGCCGCTGCTGCCTGTGGTTGGCAAGCTCTGCTGGAGCCATGGCTGCCTTGGCTGCTAGCAGCTCAGAGGCGATGGGCACAATGGAGCACTGCTGGCCCATGTTCTCAGGTGCTGTCACGCAGCATTAGAGCCTGTGTTAAGTAGAGAATGAGATGAGAAATGTTAAAAGGAAGTGGAGGGCCTCTGTTCCACTGACCGGTGCTTTTGCTGGTTTGATGCAGCCGTAGCCTCCCACCTCTTTGCAGCAGGAAAATACTCTTAGCTGAAAATGCTCTTAACTCATTCAGCCAAGACATGATAGAAAATATCATGCCCTGGATACCTCACTTGCAGCGCTGTCTCTTTCAAAACTGTTCACATCTGGTTTGGTACACAGGCTCCTTGTGATACGGCTTAGATTTTTATCCTAGTCAGAAGGGTCGCGGTGCAGATATGCATAGCTGGCTCCTCCCATCTAAACACCAGTTTTATCTACAAGATGTTCAGCCGCAAATCTGAAACATTTCTTCTCCCCTTTACTCCTATATTCCTTTTGTAACTGAGGAACCAGACGCCAGAGAGGCAGGGAGTATCGCAGTGCAGTCCTGGTACTTGAAAATTACTTGACCTGAGCAGAGATCTAGAGAAGTCAGTGGGCCTTGGATCAAGTTCTGCCACTGGACAGCAATGCTAATTTATTTTTTGCATTTCTGCAGCACTTGCCATCCCAGCATGCAACGTTTTATGGGCATCAGTTAAGACTCACAGGTTTCTGGTGAGGAAGAAAACCTGCCATTTTATAGAGGAGGAATACATGCTAAGGCAGATCTGTTGCTGCATGCTGCTCAGGAGACTAAAGAGAAATCTGGGAATTCTGAATCTTTCCTGCCCTTCCACTCTCAATGGCCACCTATTATGCAAATCCACGGTGGATGTCAAAACAGTCGAAGGCATTCCCTCCTAACACCCATTCTTGGAACTAGCCCTCTTCCTGGCTATATCTATGGGTGTATTGTGTGTGCACACCAACAGCTCCAAAATTCATGCCACAGATGCAACTGCACACCACCTCTGTGGTGCACATACACTCATCATTTAAGAAATCAGATCTCTGTTCACCAGCCATTATTTACCACAAAGTAGGGTCTGATAGACCACTGATTCCTCTTAATTGCTTTGAACAGGAAATAAAGGCAATTACTTGCCCTGCCAGTTGGCAAATGGTGATTTTTGCATTGTAGTAGTGTGTGCATGAGCACGTGTGTGTGTGTGTGTGCGTGTGTGTGTTAGAGGAAGAGCAGGCACTGTAGTTAAATACCCTGCGATTCCACTCTAATCCCTTGTTATTGTGAGGTTTATGAAGTAAATTCTGAATTTTCCTGTGCATGATCTCAATGGAAGGTAACATATTATAGAAAGTGTGAGGAAAAGTCTGCTTAGACATTTTAAGTTGTGAGAATAGGATGGAAATCACATTTGCTGTTAAGTTACAAAGGCTTTTTATTTTAATGGCCAAAATTAGAAAGTTCAAATTCAGTTTCCTTCAGGTTTTATAGCTCCTGTTGAAAAAGCATAGTCTGTGGCAAATTGGCCAAAGGATTTTTGAATGACCACATTTGTTGATGCCAAATGAAAAAACTATGACATCCAAATTTTAGAATATTTCGGGACTTTCAGACAACAGGGCAAGGAAGTTAATGAACTTATTTCACTACTGTTCTTTGATGGAGCAATATATAGTTAGGGACAGGATAACAAAACACTCGACGGCTCTGAAATGCCATCCTAAATTATTTGAATAAGAGGTGAGACAATATATAACTTCACGCAGTACTTCATAGTGGCAGAAATGCCAAGAGTATCCCACTCAAATACAGAGAAAGATGCAATCCCCCCTTATGTTCTTTCTATTTCTTGATTTTTCCAGCTCCTTTTTTTTCCTCCCCATGAATTGCCTGTCGCCCCCACCATCCTCCTTCACCTTCCCACACAGATCCTTTTTTGTAAGTAACTGTGGAACGTTCCAGCTACGCTGTGAGTTAATGCAGTGCGACAGAGGGAGAGGCAACATCAGGGAGTCAGAGATTTGAAAAGTTAAGGGGCTGAGTCTCTGGCTTCAGTTCAATCAATAATCACTGTGCATCTGGCCCCATGTTTCTCTGCACAATTAACTCAGCCACATTGTGCATACCTTGCCTTTTACATCAATTTGTAAGAAGTAGATTTACTGTTTGCAACACTGAGTCCTGATCGTGCAGGATGGTGAAAAGAGTCATACTGGTGTCAGTATAGACAAAGAGGAATTCAGTTAAATAGGCCCGAACAGGCCCTGGGTTACAACGGTTTAATTTGCAATGCACCTTGAGATCAGCTAAGAGTTGCAGTAGGAGCCTTTCTTCCCTCATATGACAACTTCAGGCCCTGCTGAGAAGAAAATCCCCATAGTCAGCAGGGTTGAAAACTAGGCAAGTAATATCAAAATGAGAAGTGCAGGATGAGTGGGGCTGGGGTGCTTGGTTTGTTTTTGTTCTGAGAAGCCAATTAATTTGACAAGGTTCAGGCACTACCTGCATGCCATGATAGCTACCTCAGAGTCACTGTGGAGTAGTTGCAGCTGCAAAATAAGTAGCTTTTTCCCACTCGAGAAATGGCCACAACCCTTACAGATGCAAAATGCTTTGGAATGGAGGTGCTTTTTATGTCCCCATCTACACAGAGCAGGCTAAAGCTGCGTAGATAGTGTTGGAAGTGCCTGAGGCACAGACTTGCCATGCCCACCCTCCACTTTTCCTTACACCACTAATCTAAATGCCAACCAATGTAAACCCTTTCCAGGGCTAAAATTAAAGCAGTACAACTATTTGCACCCAGAAGAACCTGACCAAGCTTAAAAATACACCAATTTCTCAAAATGCTTCCCTGATGGCTCCAAGTCCCACTGCACTCCATAAAACTGAGCCAGCAGGAAGCCAGCAAGGATAAGTTCCTCTCTTCTCAGGGCAGCTTCTCCATCTCTCTCCCTGTAAGGTGAGCCAACCACAGTGGCAGTGCTGAGTTTCTTACAGCCCCCTGGCAGAACAGTGCCACCAGCCCTCCTGTGAGCCACAGGACCAAGCCCAGCATGTGCCAATGAAGCCATCCTTTTCCAGCACAGCCTGCCCTCAGCCTCACGAACCATCCATGAGAGCTCTGCAGTTCCAGAGCTGCCAAGGCTTGGCTCACTCAAGATGCTGTAGGACAAAAGGTTGTTTAAGGATATTTAAACTTGTTTGATTTCATTATCTCTTCACAGCACCAAGAAGTGAGTGGGGAATCTTGAGTTAGTTGACATTTATAGCATGCTAAATTGCATACCCAGCATTAACTTCAATGGTTATCATGATCTATGATGGTAAATCTACCTTCTCTGCTTCTCTACCAACTCAAGGCAAAAAGCTACATAAAGCTTTGCAAGTATAATCCAAAAGCAGGCTGATGATTTCCTGATTCTAGCTTGAAATACTAAAAAAATGCACATACTTCTATACATACAACTTGGTTCTTACTTTTCCTTATTTGTTCCCTCCTTTGCCTTTCACTAAATCAATTCTACTACAAAGGCAAAGGTATGATTTACTTGGCTTTCCAGCACACAAGAGTCTGATTCCATCTCAATAAATAATGGCCTTTCATCTGAATTTGTTCCTCATTAAATGTTCCTGTAGCCATTGCAAAATCATACAGAGAAAGAGGAAGCAAAGGAAAACAAGCAGTGAAGTTTATGACGGAAGTGATCTTTTACTTTGCTGACCAAACTAAACACAATTTTTTCCTCAAATTTTACACTCCAGTTTTCCTTCTAATTTTATTCTACCTGAATGAGCCTTTCCATCCTTTTGTCAAGATAGTTATTTTTTAAATTATAAATGTAAGTAAAATTTAAGATAACACAGCAAAGCACTTCAAATAAAAAAGTCAAAACATCTCTTTTTGAAATTCAATTTTTTTTTTTTTGACAGATTTGTGAATTTGTTTCTTCTGGAGATAAATATACAGAGCTGGTAAGAATTTTCATTGCAAAAAAATCTGCCTAGCTCTGAAAAGAAGTGTTTTTGTGTGTCCCTGCATTTTCGCATGGAAAGAGGAGCCATTTAGCAAGAGAGGACAATGCTTAGAGCTGCCAGTGTTGCCACTCTTGATTGCCAGTGCTGGCCACTGTCTGCTGCCTGCCCAGAATCATTTTGCTACGGATCATATAATCTCCTGGTATCGCTGCCAGGATCCACAAGGCTTGGGGGTCAAGAGCTCAGTGCAAGCATGGAATATATTTCATACTCAGTTTGCACCAGTGAGTAGCAGCAACATTCATTCAGAAAAAGAAAAATGCTTCAGACTTGAGCAATAGCCTAGTAATCCACACTACATTATTTTTTTCTCCTTCCCCAGGTAAATGAAACCAAACAAAAGCTGATATTGGTCATCTGTTGTTCAGAGTCATAGGCCACTTTATCAGCTGATGTGCAGCAGAGCTCTCAGTGCAATGATGATTTATATAAGTGAGGCACATGGCCCACAGTTTGTGTTGCACATCCTAAAGCCCATATAGAATTAATTTTGCTATTCCAAGCCTACAGAAATACACAAATTAACGCCTTTTAGCATTATTCACTCTGAGTTTGTCAGTTTTTCTGCAGTAATCGATTAACAGTTGTTTTCAAGTTAGGGTTTATCTCTTGTTGGCGGGTATATTTATGACACATGGTTACACCTACAAGAATACATTAAAAGTTTTTGGAACTACAAAGGCAGACTAGTGCCTTGCAGTTGCTATAATCTTTGATGTCAGTAGGAGATTGCATTTACCAAAATCAAGCAAGAGAGTTCTGTTTTCTGTGATGAAAGCATTCCAGGTTAAACTTTTAAAGAAGCCAAGCCAATGCAAGTATCTTTGACGTATGCTTTGGAAATGTTCAGAAATATTAGCAGAGTGCCATGCATAAAACTGTTACCTGTATCTCTCCCCCTCGATTAACTTCTTTTTCTGAGAGGGAGAATGCTGTTTCTTATATGGGATCCAGTTGAACAAAGGAGAAACAGAGCCTGAACTGTGTGCTCTGGGCGCCAGAATCTGATGCAACTCACTTTCATCTCGGTGTAGCTTATCTGGTAGGCAGACCCAATGAAGGCATGAATTCCTAAGGATAAGTTAAATTATACAGCATGTGACTGGATTCAGCCAACTCACCAGTGATGAATTTGCCTTCTCTTCCAGAGTTTTACTTGCTTTTAAACAGAAACCTTCGCAAACAGAATTCGTCTGTCAGTGTAATCTTTACCATAGTTAGACATGATGCAAAAAAATGATACAAATATGCAAGTTACGGTCCACAGTCCAGCCTGCATATGAAACTAACCAAATGTGATTGTAGTCACGCATATACACACATACATAAAACGCACGTGACCTGAGTGAGCTTATCTTTAATGACACACAATTGTGACTCAGGAAAACTGAGTCCAATTCCCAGCCTTGCTACTGAATTCTTCTGTGACTTGAGGTAACACATGTAATCTTTCTCATACACTTATGTAGACAAAATGGTCCTCTGGGGGCAAGGGCTGTCTTCACTGCACACTTACATATTGCCAAATGAAATAGCTCAGATGTGAGTTGGAATTTTGTGATGTCACAAATAAGTTACTGATACATCTTTTTTTCAATGCCAAAAATGGATAGCAATGAGGGTAGTGTTGGGCAAATACTATAATTAAAGAACAACATGTTTGTAGTTTCAGTTTCTCCTGGTGTAATAAATACTGCAAACACTTGTCTTACAGTACTAGTTCAAAGCATTCCAGGTTGCAGTGAGCTAGTTCTCTGTTTGGGGGATATCGGTATGATATATGCTGGTATTTTACAAGGGTTTTCTTCAGACACGCAGAAATTTGAAACGAATTCATCAACACCTCTTCTCTAACTGCCAACGCAGAGCCATGGCTGAGAGATGTGGAATAAATATTCTATAGCAGCTAGGGAACAGAGGACCTAACTGGGAAAAGCAATCAAACCTGCATGGCAGTGAACAGACTATAAAGTCCATAGCTGAGTCACATCAGCCAGCATGCACCTAGGCTCCATGTGAGTCAAACGGCTTTACTTTAATATTACTTCTGGAAAAGTAGCAATTTCATTACGTGTGACACTGCACATTATCCACCATCACTCTCATCATCCTCCTGTAGGATACACCCATACCCCCATGCTACAGAAAGCTGCAGAGCCAACAACCTTCATTACCCATTAACTACCAAGAAGAGACCAAGGACTACTTTCCAAGCTCTGTGTCATGACTATTTACCATGCAGACCTCTGCTTTTAAATATGTGTTTTAATTTCCTATAATCCCAACTCCTACCATGATTATGTGGAATTCCATTTATTCTATTTGTTCTATTTTAAAAGGGATGAAGTCATCTGTGCTGGAAACTATGACCTGATTGAAAGTTCTGAAATGCTGCAATGTCTCAGACACAGCTCTGGCACATGAAGAAGTATAAATTAAACTCTTCTGCAGACATTTG
Organism: Psilopsiagon aymara; assembly: GCA_024733675.1. Classification (NCBI taxonomy): domain Eukaryota; kingdom Metazoa; phylum Chordata; class Aves; order Psittaciformes; family Psittacidae; genus Psilopsiagon; species Psilopsiagon aymara. The sequence goes on from JANRGW010020884.1 coordinate 16,250, forward strand.
ATCTCTTGCTATGAAAAGGGATATTGTGCTTCCTCTGTTTAACAGTATTCTCTGTCCACTGTGAAAAGAACCCTGTTTGCACTTTTTTCTTCTCTCTCTTTTTTTTGAAGTGTGGCATTTTTTTCCACTCTAAATAGGATTGCAAATTAAGCTTTGGCATGTATACACACAGAGTCTATATATTACTGACTGCTGTGAACTAAGGGATGCCAATGCCAGATCTCACAGACTCATTAACTAACTGTTTCAATTGTTATCAGTGAATCTAATGCTTCTGAGCTCCAGGACTCTATATAGTGCAACTATTGCTGCCCACTCCACGATTGCAAACCATTTTTGGTCATGAGTAACAAATCAGATGAAGGCAAGGCAGAATGTTAATCCAGTCAACTGTCATTGCTTATAGTTATCTACAAAAACTCCAGTAGCCATGCAAACTCTGCCCTTTTTGGCATAAGATCATCAACTACAGACCCCATTTCTTTATTCTTGGTGCTTCTGTGTTCCTCACAAACTCTAACACAGTTCTGTGCAGAGGGGTCTTCTTAACTCTAGAATTTTAAGGAGATGTATATTAAACCTGGATTCATGCAACATGAGCTATAATTCAGCGCATTGTGCAGAAGACAGTTCAGTAAAGATGACTATCTCATGCTATACATTTGCTACAGAATTAGCTTAACTTGCCTACTCACCTCGAAAGCTAGAGAAGCTTAAGTGAGAATAGCCATCCTGAAAAACAGTACTTGATTGCCACAGGGTTAGCAACGGATCAGGTGTGTGAAATACATCAAATCCCCCCTCTTTTCCACAAGAAGCCAGACAACCCATATTGATAGAGTTTTTTATGTCAGCAAGATTCATGTTAGAGGCAACACTCTTGTAACACTTCAGTTAAAACAAACCCTTTGTGGTTTCTGTAGCAAATACGTTCAACTTACAACAACACTGGACAAGATCTCAAAATACTCAATACTGACCTGCCTTTGATCACAGGTAAATTGAAGGGGAAAATACTCTCCCAATGCAGGCAGTGGAATCAGACTAAACACAATGGAAATATTTCTTTTTATAAATCTCAAGAATGGATTTTTTTTTTTTTTAAGTATAACTCCTACAAAAAAGCAGCCTGTGTACTGGTAGCAGAGTTATTTGTGTGTGTATGTAGCTATGAGCAATAGGATTTTCAAGCATGGTATGAACCCATGACCATGCCCGGCAGGGCTGTGGGGAGCTGGAGACTGGCCCTACTGCAGTGTTTTGGGGGCAGCAAGTGATGGCTGGGGGGGCCTGAAATGGGGTCTGGGCTATGGGTGGTGGGGAGGTACTCTGGGCAGAGCTCCTTGAGGCCCTGTCACTAACACAGTGAAAGGGACAAATGAACTGCCTTAACTTACGATCTTTTGCAAGGGGCACAATATCCAGTTACAGGATATTCTCTTCTAGCAAACAGTATCAATAATCTCTTCAGTGAAAGATCACGCCTTCTGTTTTAATGATAGAAACAACCCAGTCCCTGCCACAATACTGTTTTACACCTTTAGCTAGCCAAAAGACTTCTGTTGATACATTTATGTTAGATTTAATTTTTTTGCCCCCCCCCCCCCATTTTAATAGCTATTAAAATATTTTTTTAAGAAAAAAGATTCTTTTTCCTTAAAAAGATTCTGAACTTTGTTGAAACAAAAAGGTTTTGAGTATTTTAGCCACAAATATTTTGAGGTTACCTCTAGTAGTCTCCACTTTTCCCTATGTTTCCTACCACTAATGGAGTCTGGGGAAAAAAAAAACAAACCCTCTTCACTATATATTCTCTTCTTTCATTCACAATAATATGATGTTCAGGCATTGCTCTTTGATGTTCCTTTGTGCTGGGATTTTCAAAGGAAATTACCTTCCAAAATATGATGACGTTCAGCAGCAGAAGCTGAGCATCTAATTTCAGTGGGTCTCACTGAGCATTCAGGCTCAAATTCTTATACTGAAAAGACACATCTTATCTGTGACCTAGAGACTGACATCTTGTGTGGCATTTAGTCCTGTCAGAGATACGTGGTAGTGTGAAATAAATGTCCACTGGAAAACTGCATCATATAATGCCTGTCTCTTTAGAGTTTGATTTCTTTCAGTCAGAGTCCTTATGTCATCACTGAATGCTTCAATATGAAATAAGAAACAGCTAATACAATCGAAATACCATAATACACATTGGCTGTGCAACTTCTGCTTTGTACTTTCAGAGTCATTCTGCTAGTCTTTGAACACTGTGAGTGCTTTACTCCTAGGCGACTATTCCAGTGGAACAGCCTTCAGAAATTGTTGGAGTGCCTTCAGTGTGAATGGATTTGTTTTGCTTTGTTAGAGAAAAGCATTTTTAGCAAGTTGAAGCTTTGCAATAGAGCAGCTCCTTAACAGAGAGGAGAGTTAGGGCCTGGTCCTCGCTCAAGGATTATGTTTTACATGTAGACAAGGAAAAAGATATTTTTACTGTCAGTCAGAAGGTAGGTGAAACAAACGTACTAATTAGTAAACTGCTAAGTGAAAAATAGGGGGTGTGAATCATCCTTATAGACAAGCTCAGGCAGATCTCGCAAGCCAAATCAGAGTGAATGTGTGTATGGCGAGAATCTGACCCTCAGAGCACCCAACAGGCCAACTCCAGGACCAAGGCAGGCTTTCCTGGAAATTGATGTCCTGCTTCTCAGCTCAAAACTTCTAACAACACACAGGACTGAACTGAAGGACTTTACTTAAAATTTAAATGTAAGTAACAGAAATTATTACCAGAGCAGTTTCCCATGATTCATATTTCATTCAAACTAAAATCACAGCCCAGTTTCCCAGCTTTTCTGTATTTGGCTGGTACAAGTGGCTTCCCCTGAGCACTGCATAAAAGAAGGAGAAATAGTTCATCACTCACTGAAATACACTCATCTCTTCATTAGGAATATGAACCCTTGTGAGCTGTAAATTCCTAATTGAAATTTAATAAATCTAATGAATAGATTTCCTGTTTGTTTCCCCAATGCTCTAACATTCCTACTTGATTAAGGCAGCTCCTCCCTTTGCTTATATCTTTGCAATTAACCATCTAGTCCTCAAGACAGTTAGAGCAGCACCCTGTCAAATTGTATTACTGATTTCAGTGTAAAAGTTTCTCTTTGAATGCCTCATTTCCACCATTGTCCAGGACATATTTGAGAACCCTGTGGATGTTCTCCAACAAGCAGTTTTCCAGTTGTTATAGCTACCCCTAGTTATACCACCCTTGTCTCACTCCTGATGCAATGATGCAGTCAGCATCCCAGCTCTGTCCCCTTCACTGCTAATGGCTGGGAGGCAGATTGGGAAGTAGTATGTCCATTTTTGACAGCCATCCATCATACTTCACCTGGTATCCTAGAAGGGAGACTGCAGAGGCATTGTCTGAAGATCTCTGTAACTCATGAATCTATGAAGAAGGAGCATGTGTCCTTGTAGCTGAGAACACTTTCATTACAATTTTCTAGTAGCCCACTGCTTTAACATGGTTTTAGCAATTCAAAGCTCAGAGCCACACAAATTTCCCAGGGTACATTTTTCCTTCTAACCAGGCAAAGCATCATGTATGTCTCCATGAGGGTGAGGAAAAAGCAATTGCTTTTTATAGGGTGCTTTGGATTCAGTGTTGCTGAATACTTCATAGCTTCCTGAGACGGAAAACCTGAACAACCTTAACAATATCTCCGAATTTCACTGGCATTCATCCCATATGATGTTTGACTCTCAAACCAGAAAAAGAACTAATTGCGAAGGTACGTATTTTCAGAACCTCACTAAATCCCATGTTGCACATGTTGCTTTAGTCCACCTATGTCCATAGGAGTAACAAAAGTACCACATTTCTCTAGAAAGGATAATCCCATGAAAATATGAGCAAAACCACCTGCAGTAGGTCTGAGACCATCCGGCTTACTATCCTGTCTCCAGCTGTGGCTGTAAGTGGATGCCTGGGAAGGGGTTTAAAAATAGAGCAAGAAAGTGATCTTTCTCAAAACTGCTCTCAGCTTCCAACAATACCTTACTCAGAAACTTCCTGCTCTGATGAAACGATGTCCCCTTTTCCAAAATCCCCAATCTCTCTGCCCTCTCTGCACAGTGCAAAGCCAACACTGAGTCCTTCCAGCTCTTACAGTGGGACTACATGTAAGTGTGTCCCTGCCAAAGTCTTTCCATACATAGCTGGCTTTCTTCCAGCCACACTACTGACCATGAGCATGAGATCCTGAAAGCCAGAGCCCTCCCACCTCTACTGGTGTTTGTAGGCATTCCTCACGTAAGTCATTCTTCAGCAGGAATGAAAGAAATTGCATCAAGAGGAGATGAAGGATTTTGTGTCCTCCAATTTCCCTCCCTTCTCAGGAATGATGTAGCAATCAGGTTGGCTTTGCCCAGAAAAACCAAATAGTTATTAATAGTATTTATTATTCCTCAGTGTTTTTCCACTGTCCCAGCAAAGCTGCTAGCTAGCTGCTCTTGAAAAGTGCATATATAAAAAACTTACCAAACTAAGAGAAAAAGGCTTAGTATCTTATCTAGATATAGGCACCACACAATTATCATCAAAATCTAGTGTAAACACTTTATTTGTCTTGACATTAATATCTAAATTTTAATGGATCAAAGTTCAAGCTGTCTTATAATGCACTTATTGACTGGAAAAAGAGAAAGAAGGCGAGTATTTCCATTCCCTGACTGGCTCAGATGACCAGGTTTCTGGTGAAAAAGACTCAAAGAAAGAGAAATTAAAATTCACTTTGGTTAAAAAACTCACAGACCCAAGCTTGGAATTCATTTCCTATGAACGCTTATTAAAATTCAGCTCCATGGATGCTCATGAAAAGAGTATAGAGTGGACAAACTCTGACAGTATGGATTACAGTTTCAAATGAATATTAGCCATCCTTTAAACAGCATTCATTAAACCCTATTTTGCAGGACTAATCATGAAGGCCTCTGAGAGATGTCTTTAAGTTCAGTGACTAAATTAATCTATTAACCAATGATGGAATGTATTTACCTTTAAATAAAAATATAATATTCTAACTATTGTTATAATAGCCATTATTATTATTTTCTTCTAAAAATTTGTTGTACCTTTTAGAGGCACTTCAGTAACTATGTTGTTTCAGGATACAAAGGGCTATAGAGCCTTGCCCACTTTGAATAGGCCTCTGAATGGAGCCTTTGTTTTGTGTGCTGTTTTGGTAGGAAATGGTTGCTATTTAGGTCTCCAAGAGGGAATATAAAACTATGCTCACCTAATCAAACAGACCAGTAAATACAGCAGTTAATCTGACAACTTCAAATTCCTGAATTGCATTTGGAGAAACAATTTAACACAAACAATCATTTAAAACCTGCATTAATCATCCACCTTGGGTTACTAAGATGCGTAATTTGTTTTAATTACTGTGAACTCGTGGTTCTAAGTGGCATTTCTAGCAGCTGGATGTTTTACTAAAACCGAAAGAGAGAAAATGTACTCTTAATCTTTTACGTGAAGAGTTGTAAAACAGAAGCAGTGTTACCATACATATCAGACCTATCATAACTCTATGTCTAGAAAAATGTATCTGTCCTAAGTATTCTATATAAGGGAAATAGAATTGCTTGTGAACTAAATCAGCTATTGTTCTCCACTGTGGCAAAATGTTCCTTTCTGAGCAACCCTGCATGGTGAATGTGAATCTGGAAGTAGGGCTTGTTTTGCTTGAATTATTAACATATCTACAATAGCTGCATAGTTACCTTTAACAGGTTTAGTGGGCACTCCAGAAACAAAAGGGAGAAAAGGAAAAGCATGTGCAGCAAAAATTTCCACCTGGCACTTCAGTGCAACACTGAATGACACTTTAACACAACAGCAGAAAAAGGTTTTCTCCTTTGGATATAGTCAAATATAAAGATATAACTACTGTATTTATGTCTTGTGCCTCTCAGAACAATAGCAGTAGCAACCTTTTGCTTGTCTGTCCTTGCCATGCTACAAGGCAGTTTGTCCAGAGCTGGCTGTGCTTTTAAAGCAGTACACAAACACTTTCTTCCCTCTTAAAAAAAAAAAAAAAAAAAAAAAAGCCACAACCTGACTTTTAAAAGAGCCATTGTCACTTCTGGCCGAATGTTTATTTTACTGTCTCCTGCACAGCAGAGGGCATTCCACCTATAAAGAGCAATTATATAGCACTGGGACAATTTGAATACTCTAATCAATGCTGGTTAAAGCACAGATAAATAAACTTTCTTAGTGCCGGGACTCTTACCCTCCATGGAAATTATTGTTAATTTATTGAATCAATAATCTTGCAACAATAAATTATAATACCTTTTGTTTTACTAAACCCGTCTTGCAGCATGCTTAAAAAGCACAGCTTTATAAATATTGCAACAGGCTAGGGGGAGATTTCCAACCATGGCTTTGTGTCTGTCCCATTATGCAAAAGATTAAATTGTAAAAGCAAAAAAAAAAAAAAAGCCCAACAAAAAAACTTGAAGGTGCAGAGACACTGAAAAAAGAAATCCTCAAATACAGAAACTGCCTGGGTTGTAGCTCAGCCCTTTTAGGGGCTGGTTTTTTTAACTCCTTCATTACCAGCAACACCTTTATCAGTTTATTTTGCAGAAACTGGAAAACGCTAGATTTATAGGAACTCAGATGTTTTAAAATACAAGACCACAGACTAATCTCCACTACAGCATAACTTTGCAATAGCTCCATCAACTACAGCAGCACAGTTCTGGATCTACATCAGTGTAACAGTGATCACAAGCATACCCAACAACTGAAAATATATTTTCTTTAGAAGCAATTTTACCCCAAAAGATGTCAGTGGAATTAATTTAACCATTAGAAAATATCACATCATTCAGATTTGTAGATACCACGTAGATAATACTCACTTTCACATAAGCTTTCCTACTCTATATTTTTGAAATTGCGAGGAAACCTACATCCTTGACCGTTAAGGTGCTACAGTTAATGTTCTTATGGTCTGGACCGTGTGAAAATGTTCCATGCATCTGTAGCTCACTGATTCCAGTTTGTATCAGTTTAATAAGACACTCAAAACACCTTGTGAGGAACTGGCAGTTTCTATTTACCTTTTCAAGATAGAATGAGTTGGAGTGGGGAATGCTGCCTGTTCCAAGTGGGAACAGATTCAGGACAGGAACAGAGATACACAGCAGAGTCTGGTTTTTACTTTGAATAGCTGGTTGTTCTACGGTAAGGTAAAGGCTTATCTGGTGGTAATGAGAAAATTCCCCCTCAATTTAATGCAGCAAAATTTCATTCCAGGTCTTTTTGACTAGTTACTTTCAAGGTTTCAACACTGGGACACTTATTGATGATAACCAACTTCAGTGAGGTGTAAATTAACTTAGTCGAGAAGGAATTAATGGTTCTACACAGATTTGAAGCAGCTGAGCATTTAGCCCAAAGACAGTTAATTCTTCATCTGCACTTACAGAAAAACTAGATGGGTTCGTATACTGATTCTGATCTCCTATTTTTGATGGAGGTTTTCGAAGCTGGAGCCACAGTCTCCAGCTTATGTAAGTTTTGCTTATTACACAATGCGCTAAACATAAGTAAAAGTAGGCTGAATCATATGGGGATGCAAACCTGGCCAAATCCCCCAGAAATCTCTGAGGTGGGTGTGAGGAAAATCAGCTGCTGCAATTGTGATGGTGGTTGTGGGGGATAAGGGAGCAGCCAGATTTGGCTGAGTTTAAAGCAGTACTTTCTGATTTACAGACAGGGAGTGTATTTTGACTTGTCTTCAGATTGTTATTTTTTAACTCTTGCTGTTTGCAAGGTTGCCAGTGCCCAGACGGGAATCTTCACTTCAAATTCTGCCTACATCATCAGAGAGCATCCGTCCACAGATACTTTTAAGATTTCTTTTTTAGCTACTGGCAGTCTGTGGCCATTTTGGCTTAGTACCTCTAACTCAGTTCACCGCTGCTCTTTTTCTGCAGCCTGCTGCAAGCTTCTTATATGCTGCAGCTTGAAGCTCCATGGCACAATGCCTTTTTATCCCCATACCATGTGCTTCTCCATCCTTTTGTTCTGACTTGTCTCATCTGCACAAAGGAAGAGTTTTCATAGGAGACTTTTACCATGTATCTGACATACCCACCTATCTTTTTTTTTTTGACAAACTTGTACACTTAGCCCTAAGAATTGCTCATGGTTCTGAACTTGGCTCGCATAATCTGGGACATTTCAGGAATCTTTGAATGAAAGAAACTATGTAATGAAAGCAATTTTTATCAGGGGCAGGCAGCATCTATTCAGGGCCTTCAGAGTGCACCATTAAAATCTATGGGAGTTTTGTCATTGATTTAATCAAGAAGAGGACGCCCACAGTTGAAAAGCTACATCCAAAATATAAATATCTCTTATTTTGTAGTAAAATGTGTAGGACAACGCACACTTGCCATAATACCTGCAGATAAGAATTCACAGGACAAATAGTGTCCGAAGCTACTATTCTAATCTTTCATTATGCTTCAGATTAAGGTCCTCTACTGTCTCTGCAGCAACTGTATATAATTATCTTTTCTCCAACAGCACCCCTAAAGCAGATGTAATTAGGGATCTTTGCAGCCAGCATGTGCATGTGTTAATTACAGAACCAATATGGGATTACTATTTGTTCAAACATTTACCATCCAAAAATCATAGACATCTAACTTGAGGTAGTTATTTTCATGCTAACTTTGATTAGAATGCACTCAGCTAAACTGATCTCTCTCAGTATGACACTGAATTACTACGAGGGGAGACAAGGACCATGCAGCACCCATCCTAGCAATGCTGGGAGAAGACAGACCACATTTTTCACCACACTGCACACTGAACAATCACTTAGAGCAAAGTCAGCATCTAAATTTTATTGGATCAGAGCTGTTCACATGCTCAAAGCAGTTGTAAGTTGCTAACTTAAGTTGCAAAGTGAGGGAGAAGCAGACCCTTAACCTGCATAATTCAACAAACTGTTCAACTTGATTTCAAAAATGCTTTCAGCAATTTAGTTAGACTTAGTTAGCCTTAGTGTGTTACATGAGAAGATAAACAAAGAAAAAGAGCACCTGGGTTGCTAAGTGCAAGATCGCAAACTTTTCTTGTGAGTCAAGAAACTAAAAATATACATCATAGTGCATTGAAACATTGCATACATTCATGGGACTGCATCAGTATTTATGAGCAAAGCAAAATATGGGAAATACTGGAAGTGTAACTACTTACTGCTTACAGCATCTGTACATTCTTTCTTTGAGCTGTCATCTACAACTTCTCTGGAGCTCTTTGAATCATTTATTTTCTGTAGAGGAAAGGACATCTTCATTCAATGGGCTAATGCCTGCAGACAAAGACACAGGAAGCAGAAATTCTTCATTTTTAATCTATTGTCTGAGATTAATCTCCTCACTCTCCATCTCTCCCTGTGAAATTAGGAAATATTAGCACTTAGTTTCTTCAACAGGTGGCATTTGCAAGCATTGTAATTCCATAGCTATTAATAAGCTTCATATATACCTTGTAAAATCAACAAACCATTTTTTCACATCAAGTGGTCTTCTGTGCAATAGTTATTTTTTATAGGAGTTAGTGAACAATAATAACACCCCCAGTTCATTCTTTCTTAGTATAAATGATGACTTTACTCCCAATCCCCTTTGTTTTCCAGTTCAAACTCTTTACTTCTCATAATATTTCATATTTAATCTAGATGCTTTTTTAACAGCTTTGGTTTCTTCAGATTTGCAATCCATTTTTTACAGATTACCTGTGCCTCCCTAGGGACACTGAATGTCACATATTTATCTTTACTGGTAGAAAGATCAATCCTTTTGGGTATTTAAGTGTGAAAACCAGGAGGCTGCAGTAGAATAGTGTTCACATATTGATACCATACAGGTATTGGTGTATTTCTTGCATCCTGCTTTAATTCAACAGTAAGGTGTGGAGGACAAAGGGCAAGTCAACAGCTTCAGTTAAGAGGTGAATCAGTGAGTACTTGGGGGGGGGGGAACTGAGTCTGTCTTGATTTCTTGGCTCAGGCACGTTATGCTGCCAGTTTTGGCAGTCCTGAAGCTCAGATGACCAGCTGATCAAGAGTAGTTTTTAAATTTCTTTCCATCTCTTCTTCAGAAGAGCAACTGCCTGATAACTTTCTATGAGGAAAAGACTGATCGACAAGCAGGTCTCCCCACTCATTCAGGTGGTCAACCTGAGGTAAGCTATGTCAATCTTTTCTTCTAAAATGCCTTTGGATTAATTGTATGGGGTTTGATAGGGTTTTTTACTGACTAGATTGAGCAAAGCTTTTTCTTACAGAAATTGCATGAGGTCATTTGGATTATGGCTATCCACATTCTATCACGGCACTTACTGGGTCAACAGTAAGCATCAAGGTTTAGGATATTTCACTTCAAGATCAGTAGCTGGGCAGAAGAAATGGACATGACAACTATAAAATATAAAAAACAAAGGGATGTGACAAGAGTAGTTAACCAAAACAATGTAGTAAATCCCAATATAAACAACATATGTAACTATTCTTAATGGTATTACAGAAAAAGGGTAAAATAAAAATGCTATAATGCAGTTTTTATTCTAGCTAAAGAACAATATTACTTTCTCCATCTACTTTATGCCACCCATACCAGTCAGGATACGACTGAAGAAGCAGGTAGGAATGTGACTTGCAAAGGGTCACCTACCAGGGCTGCCAGAACCATAACTGGGTGTCAGGAAGACAAACTTGCATCTGATATCAAATTATAGCAGCTACAGCCACCCCCAACCACTTGGCATTTTGTATTTCCAAAACCACATGCAATAAAATTAAATACTGTGACTGGTATCTAAAAGGCAATAGATAACGACCAGTAAGCACATCTCACTGCTCAGAGGGGGTGCTGCCTGCATGCTGACTATGAAAAGTGAAGGAAGACCTGCAGAAGGAGAGCATTGGAGGGAAAGGCAATTTCTCCAGTGACAGGGTACAACTGCAGGAACAGCAAGAGCAGTTTGACTGCACTCTAGTTCATTACCAATTCTTAATCAAAGCCTGAGGGCGACTATTGAAATAGAAGCATTAAATAATATTAAGCAATAGTAAAGGACAACTACGATCACAAATAATTTCCTTCCAACTGTGAGGGCAATGCATGTCCCTCAAGTGCCCAGCATCTCACTTTTGACTGACATGGTGGGCTTATCTACATAAATGCAGATCATGTCTAGCACTGGACTAGCTCTGAGTGCTGCCTAGGCATGTTTAATTGGATGACAACAGCAATCCTCCTCTCGTTTAACCGCCTTGTTTGGTAGGAGGAATAGTGTGACTGTTTTGGAGGCTATTTTTCTATGGCTTATGTTTGTCCTTATTAATATCCTACACATTTCTCTGATCTGTGGTGATACATACATATTTTAAAACTTGTCAGTACCAGTTGAATGAGGAAAGGCTTCAGTCTAGTGCAGGTGCTTCGTATCTGACCTGAACGTAAGGGAACTAATTCAGGGGGGGTGGTCCCTAGTCTGTGTCAATGGGATCTCTATCTTACGTTGCTCCCTCAATAAAATCTCTCTCCCACAGGTAACTATTTCATAACTCAAATGAAAATCAGATCCTGTGGCATCCTGTGGCCATGCTGGATCACATGAAACAAGACCATCTTCAGGTACTTCATCAGTCCTTTACTTGTTAGGACTGAGAACTCAGAGGGGAAGTGCAGTAATGCCAGATGTCCTGCTTGTGCCTTTTGTTTAAGCAGCTAGGTCAAGATGTTCCTCACTTTATTCACCAGCCAAAGATGTTTTTCAGGGTCAGCTCAATTCAAAGAGCAGTATGGATCCCTGGTGCACTAAAATTGTGAAAGCCAGCAAAATGGGCAGTGCACTGGCATGTTTTTCAGCTTCCCACTATTTCTGCTTCAAGCAGGTGAGGGTTTGGGGGGTGGTGGCAAAGGGCCACTTCCCACAGGGCTCTCCCCAGGCTCAGGAAGGCTTTCTCCCCATTGGGATGAGGTGATGCTGTGGCACACTGACCATCCTGACCTGTCCCTCATGCTCTGACTTGTTCACTTCAGCTCTCAGAACAGGCAAGGAGCAGAAGTACACTCCTCCCTGGGCTGCCCCCAGCCCACCCCAGAACACTGCTATGACTATACACAGTAAGCTCTCCCCCACCAGGCACGCTGAGAAGCCAGAGATGGGCAGGGCTTCTGGCCATGCATGAGCACCCAGCATAGCGAGGGGGCTCAGTTGCCTCCTTCTCAGCTGTGCCCTGGCTAAAGGCAGCCACAGAGCTAGCCCTGATTATCAATGTCACCATGACAAACATTCCCTTCTAAACCACCAGCCAAGGTCTGGTTTTTAATACAGCCTTACATAAAGGGAGGAAGGGGAGAGGGCAAAGTAGTAGGAGCTCATGGTGATATTTCTCACTTAGTATTATTGTGTTAATTTCTTGTTTGTCCAGCAGCTGAATCATCTGTGCCTCCTCTGGGACATGGCTCCAGCTGCTGTGAAACCCAGTAGTGATGGCAGAGCTGATTAACTGTGGGCTCCCCTGCTGCTGAATCCAGTCAGTGAGCAATGTATGGGCCATTTCCTCAGCAAAATTTGTCTGTTTATTGAATATCATGGATGGATTTCGTTCTGATATCCCTTCCTCCCTCCTGCCACAAGGAAAGCTCAGGATGCTCCTTGATACTAGAGAGAGCAACAGTACAAGCTGGCTTCTGCCTGTGCCCCAAGGGTGTAGGGTAAGGGAGGGAGGTGATATGGCTCACACCTACAGTCTGTGAGGAATATGTTTGAAACTGTCGGGGAAAAGCCCCAAGGAGCCCAGTTTAGATCTAGATTGCCTGGGGAGCGATAAAGCACATAGTCTTGAATGACTGATCAGTAGACAGACACAGAAGCCACAAGCAGCTGGCACTAGGACACATCGAGTTCAGTTGCTAAGTGCGGATGACCGACCAGATTACTCAGTGCTGAAAACCAGAACAAAACAGAACAGCACAAAACAAAACCTTACAAACTGCTGCTTGCTGACTACTACTTAGTCTCTCATGCATGAAAAAAAACCCGCATGATGCAATTGTTTCCCTTTGGCTTCTACAGCTGGCGGCATAACAAGCTTCTTTACCAGATACAGGCTGCACGGAGACAACAGTGACCTGTACCGGTCAAACTGGAGATCAGGGATTGCTCTATTGTGGGGCTATTCAAGAGAGACTCTTTTATTGCTACAGGTAGATCAGAGATTGTTTTGAAATCTGACTGATCCATTGACACAGTAGGCCAGAAGAGGTCTCTGAAATAGCCTATTGGTTTTGGGGGATGGACTTACCTGCCCAGGAGTGGTGAGGGGCAGCCTCAGATCAGAAAGGGGTTACTGTCACTTTGTGACAGTCAATATTTTCAGCTGCCTCATCTTAATCAGACCAAATGCCAGGTCAAGAATGCACTCAGCCACATGAGAGGATTCTGCATTCAGCCAAGACAGTTTTGTAGTATATTATAGTAGGCAAGTAACACAGAGCCAGATCAGGGAAAACAGCATCAACACAGATAGCAGTGTAGTAAAGCTGGTTGTAATGTTTTGTCCTGAAGGCTATTTTACTTTTAAAAAATAAACACCTTTTTTATTTAAAAACATGAGTATTTTGCAAATAACTGTTCTGCTATTTAAAGAGCCTTCAGTCTTTCATTTTAAAGAAATGTTAACTGTTCTGTTTCCTCCTTTTTATTTTTTCTTTATTTTCTTATTTTCATATTTATATTGAAAAATAGCTCTTTTCTGTTTGCTTTTAAAAGTGATAAAAAGTGACAAATAAATAAAGGTAGGAAATGAAACCAAATTTCAACCAGCTCTACTTCAGAGATACCAATTGAAGCACAATAGCAAACAAGTACACTCTTTCAGTGCTGAAGAAGACCCTTTCTTAACTTTGATATCTTGTTTCTTGAACTGTACAGTGACAATTTTTCTTCTTTGCTATAGCTGAATCCAAAAAACTCAATACTATACAAAGGGGAAAAGGTGAAGAAGTTCTCAATGGTGGAAAAAGATAATGGCTCATTGCTACTAGTTTAACAGGCTTATGTACATATATATTACATTATGCAATTTAGTTTGATACTAATGAACACTGTAACAAGTATACACCCATCCAGTAACTTCATCTAGTGCACAAGTACTCCACAGCAACTGGTAGCATGGAGTGTAGCTCTTGCTTTTTAAGGATGAGCCTTACCGAGACTGGCTGTTCATGTTTGGCCATTTCAGGCCAGTGCAAGCAGGTCCTGTGCACAAGCACAGGATAAATTAAACATTTCTAAGTCTATCCATTGAAGGCAATTTTTTCATACGTGCACTAGACCAATATATTGTGATGCACTTTGTATATCTAAAATGCCTAACAAAAAGAAGTGTCTTCTTAGAGTGATAGAGTAACAGTAACAGCTGTTCTTCAGGAAGGCTGGAAATGTCACGGTATATGGAGACACATCATCTTTCTGAAATGACCAGCAAAACTGAGGAACTGGTATAGCATCAGGCCTCAGCATCCAAGCAACCATCATCCAGCTGATGAACAGCAGCTTATTGATTCAGGATGACCTAATAGTGCATCTGAACCATTGTATTCAAAGCTGAATTAAGGTTCAGGCTCTAATTCAAGTGCACTGAGATCACTGAGATCAAGCAGCTGAAAGTCTGACCCAACAGTAATGCTGATGGTACTCATAATGTCCCTAGAGGTAACAATTTGTGAGGCCTATAACAGGAAACAAACAAAACAAAAAGGTAATGTCTGTGTCCCAAAAAGCTGTTTCTAGTTTCATGGCAAGACAATAGGAGACCACTAAGAACAAATTACAGGAAAAAAAAATTGTGTCTGGAAAAAAGGAATCAGGAATGAATAATTTCTCTTCGCATTCTTGTAGTGACTTTGTGATTCTTAGCTTCTCCACCATACTTAGCCATTTTCCAAAGGGGAACAAATCTTAAATCATACAGTTAATGTTTGCAAAGCTCTTTCAGCTAGAGGGAAAATCTTGTCTAGCACTATGGAAGCACAAAGGGACCATAATAATATCTACCTGACTGCTCCAGGTTCCCCTATTGTGACTCAGAATCTCTGGTGGGTGCAGGTAGCTCTTGTTCACACCTTTGGCTCCTGGCACTGACAAAATGCCAGCTGGAGAGTTTCTGGAGCATTTCTGGGGCATCTCTAATGCCAATTGCATTTGAGCAGTTTGTGCAGACACCTCTGTAATACCTGAGGCACGGAACAAGCCACAGATGGCTCCATATACCTGGCAAGCATAGCAGTGGCACAATGATATCTCAGTCCTTAGGCTCAGGCTGAACACAATCAGACAGGGCTGGAATCAAAAGGTAGTAATTTTTAAGTTGAGTTGTGTATCACAGGGACAGAGGAGGCCAAGTTAATCTCTACTAGATTTGTGGTAGAGATCTTTTTTTTTTATATATGGGAGGATGGTAAATGTTTTACTTACAAGACCTTTTAATGTTGCTGTGGCCACAGGAAATTGAGAAGTTTAAACAGAGGCCAACAGGAAAAGCAAAGTGTGACATGTTGTATTATTTATTCAAAGCCAATGAAGATTGGGAACAACAGTTCTATACAAGAGACTGTTTATATCAACTAACGCATAATTCTAAATTTCCTGCATGAGTCATTTTTTTGGTATCTTTCTGTCCTGTCTCTTTGTCACTCTCCACTGGACTGATAAACACAAGAACAAGCATGTTAAAAACATTTTTTCCTTTTAAAGAAATCCTAATGAATCTAGATCTCTGTAAAGCAGCAGCGCAGCTCACCACTAGCATGCCAGCCACCAAGAGCTGAAGCTGAATGGTCACGCTAAAGAATGGTTTTATAAGTTATCTGGGGCTGTGAAAAATAAGGGACTTGCTAGCTCTAAAGGATAATTTAACTCAATACACTTGCCCGGACTTAAAGGTGCCATCTTTGGGAACGTTTTGTGTTCTTACATACAGAACTGTTGAACATTCAGAGACACCAACCTGGCTCTAGCAGGAATAAAGCAAGTTCTGCCTCTCTGAAAACCAGCCTGTGCACCCACTTACCACTTGGCTTCTCCCTGAATCCTAATAGCAGACAAAGCAACATCCAGGGAACTTCTGTGATGCCTATCTGGTGGGAAAGGGACATCAAGAGAATACTTCTGATATGCAAGCAACACATAACGGCCCAGGAAAACCAATCTTTTCTCTTTACCCACAGCTCTACATCAAGGTGCTCCATGCACCCCCAAAAAACTCATCTAGAATTCATGTGCTTAGGCTAAAGGGTTTGTAAAAAAAGAACTTTGTAAAAAAAACTTGTAAAAAAAAGGGCTCTTGCCACACAGTACAATGAAAATGAATGTTTTTCTTCTCAAACACATCTTAGCTTTTGTGAGCTTGTGTGAAAAGAGCCCATTATTAAGCTTGAGTTATTTGAGCAATATTGGAAATACCCCTGCCCTTTTGTTAATTTGCTTGGCTTGGTGCACACATGGCATTTGTTTTATATCATGTGTGGAACTTGGTTCTTTAAAAAGTCTGCAGGTTTCAAATTCCCCCACTTTTGATAGATGTACTGTATGTACTGTTAAGTTTAAAAAAAAGGTACAGGTGGCTGCTATTTTTCCCAATTCAGCCCACAAAAGCCCCTTTATTAAAAGAAGTCCTTAATGAAAAAGAAAAGTAGAGCTACTGTATGTGAGGTTGCAAAGATCTCTGGTGGAAATATTTGGTGTTTACATTTTGCTGAACTATTTATACTGTGGACACATACTACACTAAAGGCTCTCTTTTCTCTGCATAATAGAAATCCTTGTAACTGAGTTCTATATACTTAGTATGGTTTATATTTTTTTATCCAGCCTTACCACATTTTATTCCACCCTGC
Source organism: Psilopsiagon aymara (assembly GCA_024733675.1). Lineage (NCBI taxonomy): Eukaryota > Metazoa > Chordata > Aves > Psittaciformes > Psittacidae > Psilopsiagon > Psilopsiagon aymara. The sequence goes on from JANRGW010020884.1 coordinate 33,257, forward strand.
TTTCTACACAGCTTTGTGTGTGTTTAACAGAGCTGTATAATAGCAGCACCTTCTGGAAGAAGGGAGACACTGGAGAATCATTTCTGCCTCTTGCAGTTAGTTGTACTCACCAGCCAGTGTGCATTACTAATAAGGCAGAAGCTCAGAATAATAGTTAGGATACATCACTAACTGTATGTGCATTTATTGCTTCATTTAGCAGTAATTGAAAACTGTATTTTTTTAATAACTCTTTAGAGTCTCTTTGTTGAGAATATTTTTAACAGTTAACAGTCAGTATTTTAATTACACTGGATTTATGGGTCTAAGTCTCTGCTCTATACACCCTTTGTCTGATGATATGAAAAAGCAGAGGAGCTCCCCGCTGCTCCATGGCAGCAGCTACCTCATCTCCCCCCAGAACAGCAAGAGCTGCCAGCATGAAGACCAGCATTTCCAAACCCTGCTGCTTGCAGCAGAGCTCCCAAAGCCACAGACCAGCAACTGAAGTGCAATGGCCTACATTTAACACCAGCCGAGTATCTGAAAGTCTCACCACCTTAGAAAAGTGCCACAGCATTGCCACTGTCTTTATCAATCAGCCTCTGCCACTGAAGAGCCTTTAGTCAATGCCTTTGTCAATGCCTTTGACATTTGTGCTTGTAAGATTTATCCAAAGAGGAGAGACCACCCTTTCTGCATGTTGCTGCAAGACAACTTTGCCAGCACAAGTAGAAAATAGAAATAGTTGGTTGGTGACAGGAGGACCCTTTTAACTGCTTTTAACTTCAATCTATGGCAATAGTTTCTTTTGCAAAGTACTACAGAGAGATACTATTGTAGTAGTAGTAGAAATAATAACAAATTCTTGTTATATGTTATTATAATACTTATCATAGTAAATAATAATAATTGTTATTGTTATTTCACCTTTGGTTAGATCTTTGAACAGAGATGCACCCAGTAATTTTCTTATCACTGTTGTGAGTACTACTAGAGGTCCAGGGAGACAGAACTGGAGTCATTGGTGACTCTCAAGGGAGGAGGCAAGAAGAGTAGCTTCCAAGTTCATGTATCTAGGCTACACATTTCAAGCATCAAATCCACTATACTTTGCTTTAATGGTACCAAACTTTTGAGTGGACACATTACAGAAGAGCAGGCATTATCCAGGAGGTTATTAGGTTCTGCAACATTCAGTTGGCTTGGAGAATGCAGGACTGAGTCCACGTGCGCCTCATAAACCTGGATGCCTTTTTTTACACAAGGCAAGTCAAAGTCTAATTCTTTCTGATGGGCAACTGGATCCAGGGTCAGATCTGACAAATCTTGATGATTTTGCAAAGTTAATACAAGATTTCCAATTTTGCTTTTCATTTTCAAATAGTGTGTCTCTGATCAAAATTTGCCTGTGTTCTGTTCCTTGACACTTTGTCTATCTTCCATGCCTAATTCGCATCCTTGGTCAGGATTTTATTCTGCAAGCTATTCCTCTTCTTTCTGCACACCCTTACTTGGCTCCAGCAGTGCCAGCTCCTGCTCACCTAAGAAAGAACCCTATGTACTGCAAGGTCTGCAGCCATCATCCATGAGACGCTTTAACTTTGCTCACTCCATTGTGCAAAACAGCTCGAAGGAGAAGCCTTTGGAGAAATGCAGAGACTTTTCCATAATGGAAAAAAAAAAAAGAAAACCCTGCAAGTTAGCTTTAGGTGTGTCTGTGGTGGGGGAAACTGTTTGTGAATGGTCTTCATGTCTTTTTTTGGCAAAGCATTCAAGGGCTACCAGTACCCACAACTGCCTAGCTGATGCAACATATACCCCCAATTAACCATGGCAAACACAGCCTCCTCTCTCCACCCCACATGTCTCTAAGTAATATCATGTCTGTACCTTAAAGAGCAGGCGTCTTGGGCATGATCCTGCATGAGAGAAGACTGCACAGCATTAAGAAACCCATGAGGGGTCTTCAGGCAGCTGCTTGGCATGGCCAGGTGAGGATTGCTAACCGTGCAGTATAGAGAAGGCCATATGGCATCAGCTGTGCTTTGGCTTCCAGCAGGACAACCCCTCCTCTTATGAATATAATTTCCACAGCTTGAATGAGAATGAATTGTAATTGTAATAAGCTGTCCTGTCCTTTTCCTCACCTATACCTGTCACCTTCGAGATGCTGAGCTATTACACAAAAGAAAGAGCCAGTGCAACAAAAGCTGCAAGCACTGAGCCTCATACTGCGGAAGTGCTCCCTGCTGCTGCCTGAAAACAAGAACAAAATTCAGTAGGGAAGCCTCTTCCCTCTCCCTTCTGCTTCATGTGAGAAATGGCTATTTCTGCTCCCCACACCTGTAAGTGCCAAGAGCCATGGGGTGATGGGCCAGCAGGACTTCAAGGAAGTTGCTGAAGCCCTTCTCTTCAGTCCTGCCAGTACGGGCTCACTCCAAATGATAGAGCTCAAAAGTATCCCTTCTGCTGAGGAATGGGTTAATCCCAGGACGAGGGGAGTTTGTGACAAACCACCAACTAGACTGAGAATCTCTAGTGGAATTTTAAGGCGTCTGGCCTGGGATCCTCAATCGCTGATAATGACAGGCATTACCTGACCCAGCCAGCAAGGGGATCGCGATAGCTGTTCTCAAGAATTTGCAAATCGTTCTCCAGTTCCTGGCTCCTTCCCTTTGACTATCTTGGCAGCCTGTTCTGGCAGCCAGACTATCTCACCTAAGACTTCTCCAGCTGGTGAAGCATCTTGGCACTCCTGCCTCTCTATGCCCACACACTTTCATCAACTTCAGCAGTAACCCTTTTAAGTGTTATCTTGCAGGCCTAATTACTTCAAATACATTTTCTGGCTGACGGCGTTGGACAGGTGGAAATTTAGCGCCATCTATTGCTAAATAATGAAACATTGGTTTGAGAAGAATGAGAGAAAAGCCCTCTAGCAAAGGAAGCCTTGGCTGCGGCATTCCTGCAATCCAGCAGAAGCACCCCCGCAGCCACCAGAAACTCTCCTAACTGGGGAACAATGGTTAAAGCCCTGCGTCTTTCTAGAAAATACATCTTGGAGTCTGGGGTGTGACCCTGGCAAATTTCTTCACCCACAATATGGGTATACGGTGAGAACCAGCTTTATTATGAAATTTGCAAAGTTTGTAAGTCAAGTTTGGCCTGAAATACTATGGCATTAATCTCTTTCTCCCTCTCTCCCTGTAACCCTACTGGTATTTTGGTAACAATCCCCCTAAACTGTATATCTACCATAGACAAACTCTAAAGCCGGTCTCTTTATTTACAGTTTGTGAGCATAAGCCCTTGTCAACACTGGCTGTAACCCCTTTCCACCTGTGGAGCAAATGAAGTGGAAGGGGTAATGGCAAAGGCATGTGCCATCCCCCCAGGCTCAGCTGCAGCCAAGGAATACCCCAAGAACCTGAGAAGGAGAAGGAGAGTAGGTGATCAGCAGTGCTGACTGGAGAGGACTGTATTTCTGAAGAGACATTAGTGAACCTAAAGGTTATATTCTTGTCAAAAGTCTTGGTGCTTTTACCTTCATGGGATTAAATAATTTACAAGTGCATAACCCTTATCAGACAAGAACCCTTGAAAGTCCTGTGAAGAGACTGAAGCTAGAGAGTAAGGGGTGTTGATTTCCATGATAGGAGCAAAAGCTGGGTCTTTTCACAGCCCCAAATATAACATTTGAATACAACTGAAATATGTGCCTTAGTTCAATGAGATGGTACCATCTCATAATGCAGTTAATCTCTGCTTGTCACTGGAAGCAACTACTGCTATTGCAATCTTCTTCACAAAAAAGTGAAGACTGTTTGTGGTGATGACAATAAAAGTTGGTAGAATAGATGGATAGACATCTGCAAACACCTGTTAAATCAAAGTGCTGGTACACATAACCTGCAAAAATCAAAAACATGTTGTCTAACTCTGTGATGTCCCCAACAGATACAGCTGCAGAGTCCTGAGAAACTGAAGGTAAGAGATGACAAAAAAGATGAGCGAAGCTCCTTCAAAATGTCTGCAGCCATGAAGCTGGGACACCTCAAAACTGTTAGAAAAAGTACCTGATGCAGTGTAAACAGCTGTCTGGTTTTTATTGCAAGCTCCTAATACTTACTACCTTTTTTTTTTTTTTTTAGAAGCTCTAAATGCTGTAGGCAGGAAAAAAGTTTTTTAACATTATTTTTCATCACATACGATGGAGAGGAAAGGTAGAATATGTGTATCAGGGAGCTTGAAAACAGGAAAGCCAAGAAACAGAGATTCAAATGTTTGGATTATTTTGCAAAATATGTTTAGGATGTTTAAAGTTGTCTTGAAGGGTTGTTAGACTTGACTTGTAATTTTGGGTTGGGCTATACTACTGACTCTAAAAAGTCAACATAAACTGTGTAGTTATCATGCTAATGACTTCTTGCTTTTTGTAAATGAATAAAAACTCTTTTTCCTCACAAACAAATAGAAAGGTGAACAAGAAATCAAAATGAGAATTAAATAAGTTCAAATTCAGGCATATTTTCCTTGAGACTCTGCCGTTCACTTTGTATAATATACTGTAGCCCAGATAATTTCTCAGTGCTGCCCAGATGCTAGGAGACCACTTTCAATACCCACTATGCGTTTAGGGAACAGAGCCTTCTTCAAATGACTCTGCCACTGAGCCAGTCCTCACAACTTTGACTTTGACCTTCTGTTTTATCTCATTTCCGTTCTCTGTTTCCCAGAGCCTCTCATCAACAGTGGCAGCAATCACACCGGCCTGCCTGCATTGCCAAGAGGAGAGAAGGGGAGAGTAAAACTTTACTATGGACCAGATCTGGCTCATCCACAGCTCATCTTTAATTTAGACCACTATAAAGAGCACCATGAGACTGACACTTAGTAGGGGAAAAACTGTCCAAATATAGTAGTGTCTGCTACATCTACTCAGGAAATTATCAGTGCTCCTTGTACATACACAGTATGTACAGCGACAGTACAAAGTTACTTTGCAGATGCATCACCGTGTAGTATTCAAGCACGGTGGGTTCACAAGCAGTAACACTGCCGTGTGTCTACTAAGGACATCCTCCCACGGGGATAATGCAAGTGAACAGACCAGCATAAAGACTGGAAAGTGAATAGCAGCCTGAAATTCAGATAATTAGAAGTTGCTTTACCATGAATCTGAATACTAGTGGTAATGATCTGTGGCATACAAGTGAAAAAGTAGAGAATGTCATGTACAAAATTAAACTTGTAAAGCTCATGGGATGATGATGATGATGATTGTGGGTCATTCTTAGGTAGACTGTTCCAAATGCTCCCCTTTGTACATCATTTCAGCATAAGGGAGATTTTATTTCAGTTTTTGTTTGGTTTGGAAGAAACAGAGTACTAAAGATTTTAAATAAGTACAAAATGAATTAATACTCTCATGTTTTTTGGCAGGACTGATATAGAACGTTTCATTTCGAATCACACTCTTTACCTCTGTTCTCTATATGTGGTTTTGCTTGCCTGGTTTTTTTTTTTGAGGACTGGCTGCTGGATGGCAGAGGATGTTTTTTTGTCAGGAGGGTCAACCTGTTATTTTCCTGCACCAAATTTAAAGCCAGGAAGGTAAAAAGATTCAATTTCCCAATCTATTAGCAAACTTCTCCTATTGCATAAGCGGTTACAGGTTAAAGTAAAAATTGTTTCAAATTATCTTCTTCAGAAGGCAGTATTGAAATCTGCTCCTGTAAGCAATGTGGTAGAAGTTACGGGTGAAGGAAGCATATTCCGGTTTAAAACAAACAGCAGTACATCACAAAAGCTCTGCAAAAGCCTGTTCTAGCTCACACAATCTCCTAGGGCTGTCAAGAAAACACCAAAGACCTGAGTCGCCTGGGATCAGTAAGTTTAAAGGCAATCTGTTCTTCCTGAGCTAGGAGAGTCCTGTGAGACTACGACTCTGTTCCAAACTTCTGCTAATAGCAATGCCAACTAGAAGCATGGTGAATTGTGATTTCCCCAGCATAGCTGTGCCAACTAGAGCCCCAGATGACTCCACTTTTCTAGCAAAAATGTGCTTTTCCTGGTATAACTTCTCCTGTGTGGTGCCATGGCCAGCTATGGTATTGTATAAGCAAAAAATGGTACAGCTGCAGCTGTATGTCTGCACTGATAAAATGCAACTAAGCATAGACATAAGAGCACAAAATATCACACTTAGGTAGTACGCAGGGCTCGAGGTTGATTATGTACAGCAGGCCTAAAATTCCACTAGTACCACACAGAGGCCTTACTGTTCTCTTTTGCAGTACTGTGTTTACTCAGAGGAAGCTATTTTGAACTGAAAATACGCAAGGCTCTTTCTTTGTTTTCCTCTTTTGTGCATGAAAAACAGCACCAATTCTCACATTCCTTACAGGTTTCAGGGAAGGGGAGAACTGCACACATCTCTTGACATACATCTTCAGGTAGGAACAAAGATCCAATCAGGCATCTCAGATTAAAAGAATAATTTGCTTGGAAAGTTAAAACTGTGATAAACAACCTAGAGTCATTCTGCCAGTGGAGATGAGAGGGGTCACAACCTGATTGCTGGAGACAAGGCAGGTTTTAGGTGCAAGCTAAATGAGAAAAACTTGGGAGCACTGTGTTTTATCAGTGGATGAATGTTCCTGCAGTTCAGGCATTCAAAAATCGCATTAACCTGGAAAAGCCAAAGCAGGGACAAAATACAGACATGAACATAATAGATACTGACTGCAGGGGCTCCAGGGCAGATGTCAGCTCTTCCTTCCACAGTGGAGGTCATGGAAGAATCTTTTTGGCACTTACTTTTTCTTTTAAACTAGCACCATAGAGTGCATTTAAGCGGCAAAAATATTTCATTTGTGAACAGAAAGGACGAGGCCAAACATGGGTTTTACTTTCTATGTCTCAGCCACCTTACTTCACCTCATATATCCAAAGATTATCTGATCAGCTAAATAAATGTGGTGCTACACAAAGGAGCCAGAAGGCAGCTGCAGAATAACCTCCTTGTAGAGGGGACTCGCCTGCAGGTATGGAGAGCAGAGCCAGTCTGACTGCAGTCTGCCCTGGCCTGGCACAGCAAGAGTCCTCAATGCTCAATTCTTCACTAACACACAGAGGCACCAAAGGGCTTTTGCTGCTGTGAACTGCACATGCAGCCACACAGCTTTGGAGCAGAAGCATTTTGGTTGAGTCACTGAACTGCAACTCAAACCCATCTTTTCTCTCCTAAGCAATAACCAATTAGTTGTTTTTTCCACAGATGGCTGTGGTATTTCCTGATTGTGTGGGCTTGGGGCAAGATCACAAAAATAAACACAGTAAATGCTTTAAGTCTCACCTGTGTGGATTCTTTTACTCTATGCTGGTTTGTAACAAAAGAGAACTTTGTACTTGCAAAACAGCTGGTCCTCAATTAAGAAAACTCTGTATGCATATTAAAAATATGGGCACTAAACGTGTAGGCACAGAAAGATGACTTTCTGGTGCAGTATCCAAAGTCCTTCCTTTTGAAACTTGTCTGCCTCCTCTGAGGTCTAAGTTGTGCTTGGTCCCCATGCACAAAGGGGAAGGGCTTAAATTTCAGGGGCCTGGGCCCTGTTTTGCAAAAATAAAGCACTGTGCCTAGATGCTGTTGTTGGTATAATTAATCTGCTTTAAGTCCCAGAAGGTATCACCGGGGATTCAGAGTGGAACATTTAGGCAATGCAAAATCTTCCAAGGTTAGGTGAAAATGAGCTGGGTGTTTATTTGTTTAAACCAGAATCAATACAGTAGACTGACAAGGCAGGGAATTATAGAAGGTTTGGCCATGCATAAGCTTGGTTTTCTTGCATTTAAATGTCACTGTCAGCTGTAGGCAATGTTCCAGCTTGCGAAGTTTCACTGAAATTGGAAGCAACACTGAGCTTGGCAGAAATGTGATTGTAAGGTTTAATTGAAAGAATAAGCATGTTATTACAAATTAATGTGTAGAAGGCAGCCATGGTGGGTCCATATGGCCCTCCATTGCTCACTGATCATACACCCTGTCATGCACTTATCCTCGCAGGAGTCGCTCAGCTTGCTGAGAACTATTACCCCCACTTTACAGCTGGAAAATAGGAGCTAGGAGAGTTACCTGTCTTGCTCAAAGGCACAGAAAGGAATTGATCAAGGGGAACTGCTAATCTTTTCTTCCTTCCCAGATTGCTTATTTTTCCCTAATGAAAATCACTTCTTATCTGATGAACTTATATTACGCACTGCAGAGGAAACCAAGAGAAGCAGTGTCTTTTAAAAATAAATCGTTACAAGCCAACACGGGTTTAGCAATTTACTGCAATTGCAGTTTGATTTTCAGTTTTCCCATGAAAGATCTCAAATTTACTGTCTTAGGACTGAATGAAACAATAATTGTTAGGATATACCTGTTTGACTCCTGAAGATTGGTGTGTCATAATTTGCTTTTTTCCCTGAAAAATTACTTCTAATTTTTTAAGATGAAAACCATATGTTTTCTGGTTATCAGCTCTACACAAACACTGAATTATTTTTTCCTGACAATAAATATTTTATCAGGGTTAAAAAAAAAAGATTAAACAACTCTACAGCACATGAATTTTGTCCTATACTTAATGTATGACTTGTTGAGAGTTTCAGTTGGTCAAACATTGTTGGCTGTCTCTTATGCTGCTTAAATTGTAGTAACAGATAATAAAGCCTTGTTCATGTTACTTTCTCTTTCCAGGGAAAAGTTGCCACAAAGAGGCTGTAAGGTTCGGCAGAGATACGTATGTGCTCAGAAAATAAAGTTTGTTTTTAAATATGACCTTATCCTACAAAATCTGGGGAATTTCTCTTTATTCAGCCTGAACTTCACCCTTATTGATATCTTTCTTCCCTTCTGAGTTGATGTTATTTCGTAATGAAAAAGGCTTGCCAATATTACACATATGCAAAAATGAGGAAATAGTACAGATGTTGATATCCTTTTTGTTGAAATGTGAAACGAAATGTGGAATAAGGAGTTCTCCTTTGTGTTGTTTGGATGTAGCAGCATGTAGACTAACAAAGGGAATCCTTCCAAGGGACTCTGCAAGTTAAACATCTGAAGAGGTATAATCAAGCTCTTCAGATTCACCTTAGCAGAGGTAAGCAGTTGCAAGGTAGGAACTCCATGAGCCATATCTTTCAAAAACAGAGCAGCCATCTGACTTAAAAAATCTGCAGATTGGTCATGGTTCATATGCATAATGCCAGTATCAGTTACAAAGCTTACATACACATGCTGTTTGATAAGCCTCTGCCTAGGATGACAGACTGTAGTCTGCTCTCCCTGAATAAATAAATAAATAAGTAAAATAGAAATCATACTTTGCCTTTTTGGAGGACATACTACATGAGAGAGAAAGCACAGCAACATTTGGGGTCTCACCAGATTCTTTCCATGACAGCAAAAATACAAACAATGTAGTTAGGTACTATTATTTCTTTAGCCTTTCTGTTTATTAAAAATAAGCCTCATTTCAGAAGTCTGAAGGGACAAAACAGCAAAAGGCAAGTTCCTCACTCAGGAATCCTTAAGTGTGCCATGCACATAAACCCTGCATTCCCCAAACTGGGTTTCTTTGCTCCTTCAGAAAAGCATAAGCAGCAGTACTTCTCCCTGCTCTCCACTTCAGCACACATGAAGGCTACAGACTCTACAGCCTGAAAAGTCCTTGGCACAGCCACTGACAAATCTGAAAATCTTTTGATGAATGACTCACCTGATAGCAGCTGTTAGCACTTCCCAGTTTAACACTATCACCAGTGTTAGATGAAGATACTGAAACAGAGCAAGAGAAAATGGCATTTCTCTTGGTAAGGCAACATACCATGAATAACCAACTCCTGTCTCACCTTCACAATCCTAATAATGATTTTGCATGCATAATAGCGTGAAGATTGCTGCCACCTGACAACTAAGTATGCATTTTGATTACAGCAAATAGAAGACAGGTGAAGTCTGTCCTGACCAGTGAGCTACTGATCCTACCTCTTCAGGGGGGTAAGTCTCTATAGAAAACTGATTAGGGAGGATTTCTAACCATGAGTTTAGGTCAAACTCAACTGTTTTTGCCTCAACAGTCATGAAAGTATTCCACGTGCTAAAGGAGGGAATAGCAAAGACAACTGGTGCTATGAATTATGCTTAGAGGTTGGTATTTCTGGGAGTGCATCTTTAAGACAGGAATATAGGCAGTCAATATTAGAATTAGAAATGACAGTATTGAGGGTATATCAACTAAAGTGTTGAATTTCAGGTTTTTTTCTTCCTTTCCTTTTTGCTTGGTTTTCTGATAAATCAAACTGTGTTTGATGCCACAGTAATAACAGTTATCAAACCACTCAGATTTTCTGTTCTTTGCATGATATAAGTAAGAGCAGATTATGTAGTGCAGGAAGGGAACAATACTAATGTTTATAATGCTTATATTTAGGAGCAATGTGAGCCTTAGCTGGTAGTATCCAAAGCAATGGAGTTAAAAGATACTTGGACAGAACCTGATCTGTGGAAATTCAAGTTTTTTTGTTTGGTTGGTTTTTTTTTTTTTTTAAAATTCTTACAAACTGAGATGTCCAAAAAAGTTGGGAATATTTTTCACTATCTTCTAATCAGTCTTCAGCCATTTCCTTATGATGAAAACACAGAATCTTCAGTTCTTTTCTTTTCCAAGCTGGGACTTCACAATAAAAAAAAATATTGCAGCTTGTGCTCATGCATAAGGCTTGTACAAGCCAAAGGAAGGTAAAAAAAAAAAATGAACCAAGAATCAGCAATGACTTAAGCAAGGTCTGGTGCATAAAAGTTTAAGAGCCGTAATAAAAGTGGCCAGCACCTGGGAGAAACTCAAATCCTAACATTTCATAGGAGCATGACTTCTTAACTGGCTTCAGCTCCGTAAAAACTCTGCCACGGCTAAAGAGAGCAGTCCTGACCTCCCCGTGTGTGGGGTCTGTAACATGCTTCTGCCTTCTTGTGGTCAAGCAGTGATCTGGTCTCTGCAACTGCTCTAGTGGCAGCAGTGCCACAAAGGGAAGGTCAGGAACAGAGCAGCTGGAAATAAGAAGAATGGAGCCATTCTTTTCATCATGCTCAGAGTGTGAACATCACCTCAAGTTAGGGTCTGAGCTAATACCAGTTGAATTTGAAGTTTCCACTGACATCAGTGTTTCTACTGGCTCTGCTTGGTGATGATCTATGTAAACTTCACCTAAAAGGCAGGTAAGTCAGAGTCTTTTAGTGTGGGTACGTATGGTACTTAAGATAAATTCATTCCTGTCAAAATGAGAGTCAGAACAGCCCTAGCTGTTTTACAGGTGATAGCGCCTCTGGCAGTGGCAGCCTCCCAGCAGGTATTTAATTTTTGTATCTGTAAAGGATGGGTATAAAATTACCTCCCTTGCATGTATAAGCTTGCCAAGCACACTCTTCTGTATCATGACACAGCTTCAGCTGCATAGGCCCCATCTAGACCAGGGCTTTACCTATGTCTGCCTTTGGGCAGGCCCGGGGGGGTCTTTGAGTATGTACTCTCTACTGAAGATACTGGCCTGAGAGTAGATCAGTATTGATTTGATCAGCCTTTTGCTTGAAAGGCATGTTTTGTTGAGTATGAATATGCATCTGTGGCTTAGAAATGCAATTGTTCTCTCACCCAATAAGAAGACAATTTAACATATTTAATTATTAATTTCCTTGGATAATATATATAGTTTCTAAATTGAAGTTTTTGTGCATTTTACACAGTCTGTGGTTAGAACATACCCATTTTAAACGTTTGGTTTTCTGTTTATCCTTTAGAGTTAGGTACTTATCTCAGAAATACTGAGTCTGTTAGAATACTTTCTTTGTATATGAATATTTTTTACTTCGTGCTAAAAAATGCTAGCCATCAAAGTAGCGGATAAATGTCTACATGCCACTAAAAAATCAATTAACCAAAGCTGAACCTTCAGAAGGAATTATTCCATGAGCAAGATGGAAAAAAAAAAAAAAATAAGTTAAAACCAGAGGTTGTTCTGAAACCACTTCATGAGAACATAATTTCTTTAAATGACCCAGAAGTTTATATGAGTTAAGATAAATTGTTTCGTTTCGCATAACCTGGCATTGTTACAGCTCAGAATTTAATACTCTAAATATGTACAGATAACACCACCTGAAGGTGAAGCAGGGCAAATATTTTCTTACCTGGCATTAAAAATTATTCCCTTGGAAGAGAGAGAAGTAGACACCTTCTACATTCTTGTATTTTCTTTCACAAGTTCCTCATTGGAGAAGCATTGAGAACAGCAAAGGTGCTACTACAGAAAATTTTGCTCCGCTTGGCAACAGGATAAATCTTTACCAGCTCTGTTAAATTCACCACTGTGATGCCACAGTATCAGAAAGCTAAGCAAAAGGAAAGGAATTAAAAACCCTGAAAGTCAACACTTTTGTTGATATACCCTCAAAACTGGCCTAATTTTAGTATTGACTGCCTATATTAGAATCTGCAACTTTGTTTCCTTACCCTGTTTATATGTACAGAAGGCAGATTTTTCCTTCTGCTTTGTCATCCCCCTGTATTATTCAAAAACTGATTAGTTTGTCATGGCAACTTTACAAGACTACGTATCCCAGATCAGAGTCCTCAGAGTGGATAGTCTCCATCCCATGGATATCAAGAATACAGTGCTGGTGGTGGGGCTGCGAGTGCTTTATTGAACAGAACTACTGGCAGACACTGAGATGTTCCAAAAGGCAGGAATAAAGGGGTCTTTTTAAGTTTTGCTAAAAGGCACAGGTTTGTCAGTCTCTGAAGCTCACTCAGCACCTTCTAGACCTGATCTTCAAGTCATTACTATTTGGGATACACAGGTTTTGAAAGCTGTCTTACTGAAGCTCAAACTAGAGTTACAGTTAAGAAAGGTTCCCTTAGGACAAAAGTGGAGAGGCCAAAAATACAGGAATAAAGCCCGATTTTGACATATTAGGTTCATTCTCCTAGCAGTAAGTAACAACTCTTCGTATTTAACTATCTACAGCTTCATTAAAGTGTCCTGTATCCATGCCAGCTTTTTCTGAAGTCACTTAGAACCAAACCAGATGGAAAATTTACCCTGATGTGTACTTTACCACAGCATGGATCAGTACTACCTTTAATCACAGCATTCCCTTCACTGAAAAGGGGGAATACGTCAAGTATTTTGGTAAATATAGCTACTACACATGGCAAATGTCAAGATTTTAATGACACTCACTTTCAGTGCTTTCCATCTTCAAAGGGCTTCCCACTAGTTGATATACTTTAGAGTAATGACTACTCAGAACTGCCCTGTGAAGTAAGTGCTCAAAGCATTAAGTTTTTTTCCGGCTTCCTTCTCTCCCTTGAGGTCATTGCCCCAAAACCCATAGAATGGAGGCTGCATTCAATCACTGCTACACAGTCCTGGCATGTTAGAAATTGTTTCATGACAACATGGCTAGCAGGTAGGTTGTTTTGCTGCTCAATTTGTCCAGTATTCTACTTCTAGTGAAACAACTGGCTGGCTTGGCAGGGTAGGTGCATGTCTGCCATTGTTAAAACCTCATTCTTTCCTTTGAGTGTCATATCCTTAGACTTCAGTGGAAGCCAGAAGGCAGAATACAGGCTTTGCAGTTTGACTGTAGTTAACTTCTTTCTTATCACTTGCTTCTTGCTTTGCTGTTCTTAAATGTCATGCTTCATTCTTTTTTCTTTTTTTTAATCCAGCTTTCAAGAATGTATTTTATAAAAGCCTCCATCTATGGGACAATTATGCTTAGTTAGCTGTACTCAACAGTGATGATTTCATAACATGCCACAAACAGGTGCCCATTAAATTCCTTTATTGGAGACAGAAACATTGCATAATTACAGATTTGATGAGGAAAACTGCAAATAGTATAGACTGTTTCTACTGCCAGTAAAATACAGTTATTACAGGATTTATAGACATACAAATATAAAGTGTTTCTTTCATGCCAGATGGTACATACGTAACAATGCCATTAGGAGCGCTTAATTGTGCTTCTACAAAACCTTTACAGAAGAATGAGGTAGAGTTTCCTTTAGTTTATCCAGTATTTTTTCACACATCTGTCTTTTACTGGTTTTATATGCTCAGATCCTTGTAAAATATGCAGTTAACTTTAACATTTGAGAAAACAGAGACCCTTCAGAGGTGTTTACTTCTCCCTCTTTAAGTTGCTAATTTCCCACAGCTTATACGCTATGATCCCAGTAACTACTACTGTACCCTTCTAAATACTCTGAAGGTCAGGTAGATTGGGACATCTGTCTTTCTAAATTTACCGCTTCGACAGAAATTGTTTGCAAATAGCTTCAGATAAAACTTTTACTTGTCTCCATCATGGCAAAGAACCTTTTACACCCTATCACTCTCTACTGTAGTGGCCAAGCTAAAGTCCAAGCCATCTCCCCAGGAGATGGAGGGAATAGATTCACTCTGTCAACATCCTCTACTATGGAAGACAGTTTATTATATTATTTGTCTCCTACTTGAAGTTCTACTCAACTACTGGGCCATTAGGAAATAAGTATAAATTATGGGAACAGAATGGGCCACTGACCTGTAGAAAACAGTTTCTCACTATCAGATGATCCAGAGCATTACCTGTTTGTTCCCACCTAATATTTTATTGTTTCATGACATATAAGTGTGTTGCAGCTTTCAGTTAATATACTAGGGTGCAAATTATAAAAATGTAGGCACAGACGTAGGTATTTAAGCAACTGAATAAGAGCATTCTTAAATAGCAATAATAATCTACTATCCTGAATGACATTTGGTATACCTGGGTACTCTCTCTTTTGGACTGAACGAGAATGGTAATGATGTTCTTCTGACCTCCTGTCTTGAGGGTAATTTTACCCTCATTCCTTAGCATGCCTGTTCTGGAAAAAGAAGACTTTGCTCTGGCATTTGCTGCAGGCATTTAGTACTTCATAAAAACCCAAGAGTGCACTAGGGTACAGTAGAGGAAAAAAACCCTGTTATTTCACCTGAAGAGGCCACAGTTCCAGTGGTGACCACATCATAATGAAGACGGCATTTGGCATACCGGAAGAAGCGGATTACATAAAGAATGTTTGCTTTCTTCCCATAACCTACTAATAATAGCTCAGTAATAATATATCAGAATTCCAAAATGAAAGTGCAAAATTTTACAGATTCCATGTTCCTATCTTGATCACTTTGATCATAAAATGAAAGAAAAACTGTTCCTGCAGGATAGTACCGCCTGAGATAACTTCTGAGTTCCTCCATCTCACCCTTAAATGACTGTTCAAAGCGTGACAGAATCAGGTCCTATCAAGAGTTAGCATTATTAAGAGAACCAGCTCTTAGAAGCTTTCCCAACTCTTGTTTAGAAAAAAAACATTACACTTGCTTTATCTACTATTCGCTGCTTACCTCTTTGGTAAAAAACAAAACTGACCAGTACTTAAAAATCATTTAGAACACTATAGCTAATAACTTCCACAAAGTTGTCATCTTTTTTTTTTACCTTAGCTTTATCCAGCAGATATTTTAAAGACTTTAAAGTTCGATATTAAGGTCTTAAATCCTCCTTAAGATCTCCCTATGAACATGAAATTTAAGATTTTTTATTTTTTTTTTAAGATAAAAAAATCAGGATTGTGGTAAAAATGGTAAAACCCAGACACAATAAACTGAGTTTCAATATAATTAAAGAGTATAAATTCATGTTCAGAGAGAGATACAAGGATCTAGCCATGCTATTACTACTAGGAAATCTAAACACCTTTATTTTTAGTAAATTTGGGTATGGTTGATCTTGCTAGTGTGGCTAATAAGAATCTGAGCTACTGATTCCAAACCTAAGGATTGACTATTCTAGTTCAGTATTGTTCTCTACCTGCAAAGCCCTAATGTACCTGACTGTTCTACCTGAAGGTAACAGGTATGTTAGTTTTGTTTATGGAACTGGGGATATATTTGCCAAGCATGCTGTAGATGGCACTCAGATTCTTGCACAGTCAGGGGAAATATCCTGTAATTCTCACTAATAATGATCATGTTTAAAGCAAGCCATGGAAAGAAGGATTGCTACAACAGTATTTCTCACTAGTGCAATACCAATACTCTATTTTGCTATTCTGACTAAACCTACAAATACTTATTAAGAAGTTACTTAGCTTAAATAATTTAGGACCTACAAATTATTTTTCCAAATCTTGAGGGTAGTGACAAAATACAGTAAAACACAACTCTGACACTTCTTAACTACTAAATACTGCAGTTAAGAAAAACTGTAGTCAAGATTTATAGAGGTCTGTCTCAGTGCTGCACGACAAAGCATATATCTAGAATAGTTGCAATCTAATGCCTCTACATTGAGAGGTACAATACTTCCTTCAAGCGCATCACTTTAAAATAAGATAGCGCTGTATGAGAGGTGGAGGTGAATTCTTGTTTCAAGATTTTTCTGTATGCTACTTTATATTCTGAACTATAAATTTTACTTGTTTATAGGTTTATACAGAAAACCTTAAATATATTTCTTATTTGAATAACATTTTTCTCCTGCATAATCAAGATACTGCCACTCTAAAAGCAATCCTTCAAATACTGGACTCTACACAGCATCTTTCTCTGCCACTTAAAGAGCTTTCTGGAAAGCCTATTTGGTCTGCAGTAAAGTAACGTCCATGTAAAAATCTGGAGTTAAAAGTGGTAGCACTACTACTCTGCACTTACAAAGAGGTTAGATAACTTGCCCAGGGTCACAAAGTCAGTGGCAGTCTGCCTGTTCAGGCATTACATGTGCAGGTGGTAAAGTGCAATTCTGACCCCTGAAAACCTGCAAGACGACCAAAATGCCCTTCTTTATTTAACTATCACTACTGCTGAAAGCAAAACACAAAGCAAAATTTGCTTAAATAGTCACTTTTAGATATGAGACTAAGTGGCATCATGGTAGGAAGGCTAAGAAAAAGGAACGGCAAGTCTGTGTGGAAGGCAGAGATAGGCAGCAATGAACAGCCCACCTCAGGGCACACTCAGCTGTCATTTACACCCGCTCACCTCTCAGTACACAAGCTTGCCACTAGAACATTAAAGTTTACCGTCAGTAGGCTGAATCCCATGCAGAGAGAGATAATGTGCCATATGTAGTCTGGCAGGCTGTGTTACCATCTCCGTATTCTATTTCATGGCAAGGCACTGTCATCAGACAGAGGCCACTGTGAATTCAAAAGGGTTCCTCCTCTGAAGAGGCATCTATAACATCAGTTCCAGCTGATTTTCAGTCTACTTCCTTGGAAGACCATGTATCAGACAGACATTTCAAATAACTTGCACTCCAAATGAACCTTTCAAATATCACGTTTTACTATATTACCGTTCTTCATGCCCAAGGAAAAATAAGTATAAAGTAAGTATCAGGAGGGGATTAATCATATCTCTTTGAATTAGGTAAACCCTAAATAAGAATTTATGTAGAAAGAGAAGGTCGACTTGCTTTTTAGCTGGAGATAGTTGAACAGGTATAAACAATGGCTGGACAGAGAGAGCTCTCACTATCTTGCTTTTGTCTTATCAGACTTCCCTTCTATATCCCAGAAAAAATAATGCTTGCTTTGCACTTCTATGGACTGAAGAGATTATCTACCCTAAGCAGGAAGCTTTATTAGCATTCTCAGCAGACCCTGTAACAGTAACTTCTCAGTGAATTTGCCCTTATTGCAGTTAAGAATCTAGTCAAGTAATACCAGTTGCTGAAGCCATAAGTTTTGGTATCAGAACAGCTTGTATGAAATGCCAGTTTCATGAAAAGTTCTCTCATCTGAAGGACTTTTCCTACACATGAATCATGCTCACCCAACAGAAAATTAAAGACATGCTTAGTACTGAAAATAATCATCAAAAGAATGAAGGGGAAAAGAAAGACCACAAAAAATTGGAGTTTGTTATTATCATTTTAAAGTAGCAGTGTTTGTAAAACATAAGCATGTGAAAGGCTGAATCTCATTTGATCAACCCAATTAAACATTAAATAATTGCAGCCAATTATGCAAATATCACATAACAATATTAATTTGTTGATCTTTTTTGAATAGTCTCAAATTCTCATAATGTTAGACTATCTTAAGTCTTAAATGATCAATTAGCAGAGCCATAACTAAGTGATGAAGAATGGATAATTGCCTAGTTATGATGTACCATACTCTTTCTATGTAAATCTGTGGCAATTAAACCAACAGGGCACATGGAGAAAAGATGTGCAGATGTTCTTTTACAAACTGTTATTAGCTTAGGGAATACCACAGTTCTCTCCTAAATTTTACAGGCGAAAATAGGGGAGTGCAATACCAAACACTCACTATTATTTACACATATTATTTCTTTCCTTTGATTAACAGAATGAAGAAGCAGTGGTAGAATGCAGGGGAGGACAGCATGCAATATTAGAAGAATTTCCTGTATTATACTGACCTGTCAGCTCCCTTATTTAGGATTTAAAGTTTAAAATCTAGAACCTAGTCACCTGGATACTATTTAATCAAGATGTTAAAGACAACAGTTAACATACATATGTTAACAAACTACATGTTTTCATTCTTCCTTGCTAGTAAAGTCTAAGCATTTCTGTGGGTCATTTCAGTTTCAACTCACATCATTTTGAAGTGTCCGTCAGCTCAAAATGTTCAGTAAAAGGAAAGGTGTCTCTCTGGTCGATGCAGGAAACAGTGCAAACAACAATGAAACTACCTAGTCTCCTTACATAAAATTACCTGCATCCAATTTAAGAAGAGTTTTACACAACATTTATGTTTACACCACAGTAAAATAATTCTGGTCCTTATTCATTCTGTTTGGTAAACAGATTACTGCTAGTATACTGATGCCTTCATAGAGATTTTTGATATGATACCTACCAACTCTGTCAACATCCTGAACTGTTAAGGTATAACTACTTTGCCCAACATCTGAAGTTATATATTTCCACTTTCCATTTGCTGCTAAATCTAACAGGAACGTAAGGGGACATATTATATAGTCCAGTAAAAGCAATCCACCCGTGGTTGCTCATTATATAATCTTTAGAGAGCTCCATGCCACACTGTAGTTAAAGGCACTCTTTAGTTATGATACTTTATGATACTTGTCTCATTGGATAAAACTCTCTACCCCACATTGCATCTTGACATATTCCCCATGTTAATTTTTCCATCCATTTAATTAAAGATACCAGCAGCTTATAATAAATAGTAAGATACTGAACAAAGACCAGCACACAATACAGTTTCAAATGGTCAGAAAAACCAACACACAATACTATTGCTACTATAAGTGGAATAACATTTTGTGCTTGCAGTTCTATCCTAAAGAGAAAACTATACAAGTTTTAACAATGGTTACATTGTCAGAGAGAACCTTCAACTGTTCTTCATTAAAATATTAGATTGGACTGCAGTGAAACGTAGTAAAAGGCATGATTTGAGGGAACAAAAAGTGATGGCTAAGTAGGACTTGTCTTTAAAATCTGACCAAAAAATGAACAGGAAAGCCACAAGGCTACTTTTTAGCAGTTGTGTAAGGCATGGATGGTCTATTAGAAATAATATTATGTCTTTTTAAACTATGTTAATAAATGTCAGTAACTGCAGAGAACTTATAAAGTATGGGAGAGATACTGTTGGGTCTTAAAAAAAATAAAGTGCTAAATATTTCCCTTAATCCTGGTGCATCTCTACTGCAAACTATAGCAATAAATGTTTCACTTTTACCTCTTATAGGGCTCCATTAGTGTCAACAAAGTTCCACCAGCTTTACACTGAAGTAGCACTTTGGAACATTGATACAGAACATGGTGATTCTTTTTGGCAAGAGATATCTTAAAGCTGTTCAACAAAGCTGTGTGCAAAAAGAGAAAGCTAATAAATATTACGGCATGATTGTTAGTGAATATTTGCAGAAGTAATTTCCCCAGCTAAATGCTTGATATTGCTTCCAAATAGTATCAAGACTGTATGTGAGAAAGTAGTGCTATGTGAAGTACTATGTGCTTCATTAGAATGAAAGCAGGGTTTGAATAAAATCTCTTTCCTTCTTGTGCTAAATATTTTCTGTTGATAACATAGCTTGCTCCTTAATAGGAAGGCTCTATTAAAGCACACCTGTGTTAATGGAGGCTAGATGCATTTCACAGTGACTGGTAAAGGGGACAAGAAAAACATTTTGCTGATCTAAATTACATAACTGGATGATGAAAGAAATTCCTCAAGCCAAAGGTTTGGTTGCTGCGAAGGAGTTCTTCGACTTTCACAGCCACACTTCTCTAATCTTATTTTCCAGACACTCATCTGGAAGGCAACACTGTCCTCAGTGTCCAGCTCTGTGCTAGGCCAGACAAAGTCACTGTTGTCTCAGCAGGGCCTGACCCAGCCGTTCAAACCATGTATGGAAGGATGTATTCAACTACTGAAGAGGTACGCACTGCCCAAGCAGCCACTGCATATCCCCATGGAGGGAAAGGCAGTAGGTCAACAGGGAGCATACTGCAAGCTAGATCAACTCAGAGAATTTGGGCCTGGAGGACAGAGCTGTTATTTGACAAAGTATGCATGAGGAAATCAAGAGGGCTATGTGAACTCATGAACTTCACACAAGCAGAGTACAAAAGGAAAGAGCATATGGCTAAACTTAACTGTTTCCCAAACACAGAGCAAAAGGCAGAATAATATCAGTGCCCAGCTAACAGGCATCTTTGCATTATATGACAAGGTGCTCTGATGATGATGGCAGTCAAAATAAACAAAACTGAAGAGCAGTTGAAGAGCATTTTACAAGTTTTCAGACTGTATATAAGACACAAAGAGGCTCTAAGAAAACCATTAGGAAAGTTCTATTGCTAACATTTAGCACCTCTACCAAGACAGGTGTTTACCAACAGGATTACAGTAGAAATCAAAATGATTGTGTTCACATTCGCTGGATTGTGGAAACAATCATCCTGGGAGCAAACTGGTACAGGAACTATGCTATGCACAGACAGCTACAGAAATTATCATTATTCATGTCTGTTCTGTCTGGAGGGTCTGAACTCTTCCACCTTCATGACACCAACACTGCCCAATCGCTGTCTTCTCTTCCATACTGAAACAAAGAAAAGTGGAACTTAAGAATAAAAGTTAAAATTAGTAGTGTATAATTGATAGTTTCTTTGCTTTATCCTCAGAAAGAATAACATTCACCACCCACAGTAGTTTGCATTATTTCTTATGCTTTTAATTCTGTCACAGACTTGAGCAAAACCTAAAAGTACCTTGAAGCTTTCTCTATCTTCCAATAAAGACTAGGAAGGGGCAATACTGATACTCACCAGAGATGGTACAGAGTAGTTCTGCTTCACTAAAGCTTTCCATCAATTCAATACAGTTACCCTGAGGTCAGTTCATTAATTCATTCATAAGTATGTCCCCACTCAAGCTCTAATAAACAAACACATTTGGTTTTATTTCTTTTTATTTTTAATGGAGGCTTTTTATTACAGCTTTCTGATTGAATGTGAAATAAAACCCATCACAAATACCACAGAGTACAATTAGAATTGTAACACAAATAAAACAAGTAGTCTTCCCATATGATGGGGCTACAGAATTGATGGCCAGGGGTAGAGCAGTTGACATCATCTACCTGGACTCACGCAAAGCGTTCAACACTGTCCCACATGACATCCTTGTCTCTAAATTGGAGAGACATCGATTTGACAGGTGGACCACTCAGTGGATAAAGAACTGGCTGGATGGCCGCATGCAAAGAGTTGTGGTCAATGGCTCAATATCCAGCTGGAGACCTGTAATGAGTGGTGTCCCTCAGGGATCAGTGTTGGGACAGGTCTTGTTCAACATCTTTGTCTGTGACATGGACAGTGCAATAGAGTGCGCCCTCAGCAAGTTTGCCAATGACACCAAGCTGTGTGGTTCGGTTGATACACTGGAGGGAAGGAATGCCATCCAGAGAGACCTTGACACGCTTGTGAGGTGGGCTGATGCCAACCTGATGA
>JANRGW010020889.1:0-13691 GCA_024733675.1 Psilopsiagon aymara
TGAGCACTGCAGGGATGGGGCAGCCACAGCTTCTCTGGGCACCCTGTGCCAGCGCTTCAGCACCCTCACAGGGAAGAATACAACAGCACTGTTTAGCTTGAAAAGAGACATCCCAAATCTGAGTGCTGTTTCACACCCATATGGTTGAAATGCTTTAACCAGACTTGTGCCACAGTATCAGGGGTCGGAGGGTGCCAGTGGGGAGCTGTATTTTGCCTCACTATGTTTTTGCATAACCAAGTAGGATGAGGGCTGGCTGCTGAGCTGCTCTGGAGCTGAGTTCCCACCCTAACTGCCAGTCATTTTCTCCTGTTAGTGCTGGGGAGGAACCAGCAGACCTGCTCAGCTCTGCTGAGGAAGCACTAACGAGGGTTTAGTCAAAGGGTGTGCGTTTGACCACTCCTGGCCAACAGCTTGACAGGAGTGACTTGACAGAGTCAGTGCACAGAAAACAGATCAGCTGAAGAAAACCAGACTGCCTGGGCCATCGATCAGAGAGACCTGCTGCATGGCTGGGCTTGCAAGCAGAACGTAGCCTGGGCAGCCTGGACTCCATCCAGCCTGGGTTTCCCAGCGGTGCTCCAGGTGCCGTCACACAAACTGTGCCATGCAAGAGCTCCTGCTGGTGATAAAGCACCATCTGGTGCTTTACAGTATGGGATGTGCTCTCAGTCCGCATCATCCCAGTGCTCTTTTCCCGCTTCCTGTCCTTGCCCAACACTTGTGTCTGGGCAGCAGGGAGCTGGAACTGTTGGAATTTGGGTCTTGCACCAATGCATCTCACTGGGGAAAAAGGTCATTTCCATCTGAACCTGCAATAGTGCAGGGACCTGCGGATGGGTTTATTTTTATTGCTGCAACCACATTTCTGCGGTCAGCCACGAGCTTGCTCACAGCGGCACGTGCTCAAACGGGATGACTCCTGCCTATCAGCTCCCTGTTAAACTGTGCACTTCCTTTGGGATCCCATCTCTCCTCACATGACTGCCTGCACTTCAAGAAAAAGAGAAGCTAGGCTTCTTTTGCTTCTTTAGCTACAGTGTGTTAGCCATGGTTACAAGAAAAGCAGCTCTCAGATGGCTCCCACAGCCCTGTGTGCATAGCCACCCACCCTGACACTCCAAGAACCACATGTGCAGTCAAGCACGCCTGTAGGCACATGGGGAACTCTGCACACATGTACACACATGTTCACACAACCACAAAGAAATCATCAGTCCCTGCCGCTCCCAGCCTGCACTCAACATGCAACCTGCAACTGATGGGTGCAATGGCTTAATCCTTTATCTTGGAAAAGTATTGTCTGTGCCTAAAGGCCTTCCTGCTTCCCTTTGGGAATCTCCAGAGCCCCTTGGGTCGCTAACATCTTCTGTTTGGTTAAGTGAAGCGGTACCCCTCTGCTCTGTCCATGCTAACAGCCCCAGTCTCTGCAGCCAAAACCCTGCAATGCTACATGCATACTGGAAAACAGCCCTGGATAGATTATACATAGGAGATGTCTCAGGAACCATATTTATTGTAATTTAAGCTGTGATTTGCTTAGCTGGTGATGCCTCAGTCTTTTTCTGGCCCTGGACCCTGAGCTGTATTGATTCTGCACAGTACCATTACTAGTATGGTGCTGTCTTCACTGTATATCTCCAAGGAGCTTGCAGTTCATTATCCTTAGGGCACTGGGGTTGCTCTGCAGGACAGCAGCTGGTTTGGATCGGTACCTTTAGCAGAGTCTTTAGGAGACCTTTAGTAGAGCCACTGCTTGAGGTCAGCACTTTTACTAGGATCATACACTGGTGTGTTTTCACATGAAGATGCTGGCACGCCTGAATCACATCTATTGTCTTGGTCACATTTCCATGTGGTTTCTGTGCAACAGTCATCTTGGACACATGCAGAAGCAGCAGCTTGTGACAACCATCTGTTTCCAATCTGTGGAAAGAGAAGAAGCCCTTGGCATATGCCTGACTTCTACAGGCTTGTGTTGATCCCACCATCCAGCTAAGCAGGCTGAGATGTCTGCCTGAGCCTCTGTCATCCCAGAAAGCGGTGCTCACTGATTGTAATCATGGACTTACAGAATTACCCAGTCTGGAAGGGACCTCAGGAGACCCCTCAGGAGGTGCAGCTGCCTCCCAACATCAGCAATGAAATCAGACCAGACTGATGAGGATTTTATCCAGTTGGGTTTTTAAGACCTCCAAGATGCCTCTGTGGGCAGCCTATTCCTTTGCTTGACTGTCCTAACTGGGTGAAAACTTTTATCCATTCTGTACCCCTCCTGTTTCAGTTTATGCCACTGCCTCTTGTTTTTCCACGATGCACTACTGTGAACTACCTGGCCCTATTTTCCTTCTTAAAGGAACTGGCTGCCAACCTGCTAGCACATGCCCTCAAAGCCTTCTCCAGGCTGGACAAACCCCAATCCCACATCCTCTCCTTACCACGGCAAGAGCTCAAGCCCCATGACCATCTTAGTGACCCTCTACTGAACTCCCACTTGTTTATCAATATCCACTATGGGGACAGGCTAAAACTGGACACAATATTCTAGATGTGGTCCAGTGAGTACTGAGTACAAGGCAATAATGACTTCCTGCGATTTGCTGTCCATGTTCCTGTTAGAACAGCCCAGGATGCTGTTGGCCTTCACCCTGGGATGCGCTGGTGGCACATCAGTCTGATGGAGGAGCAGGCAGAACAAATGCAAGGGCTGATGCAGGACTCAGTGCAGATTTCAGTGTATCAGAGAGGCTATCATTGACTCCTGGGAGGTGCACTGGACCCTTCCTGCCCAGACATGACAATGACAGCCAGTCGATAGACGTTACCAACAGGTAGGGAGATGGAATAGGTCACATTGTGCTTTTCTGCAGGAAATTACATTTTGCAGCCTGCACCATGTTACTTGGTTATTGCCAACACATAAATCTGCAAGTGCACAGCTTATTGAGGCTCTCTGACAGCAGGAGACGGGGAATTGTTACTATGACAGATGGACAGACAAGTGTACTCCTAGAGAAAAACTTTGTTCAGCTTGGAGTTAAGGGTGTAAATATATAAACCTTACACAAAAGGAATGTGATTAGAACAACGTGGATCATGAGGATGAGACATCCATGGCAGGCAGCGCTGGGCGGAGGAGCACAAAGGGAGCTGGATGTAGGCAGGGCTTGAAATTGGACTGTTTGTCCACCTCTGGTTCCTGTATGTCACATAGTGAGCACATTCAGGTTACAAAAGGTGCTTAATCATCTCATGATCTTCCATACCTGGCTGTGTAAGTACAACAGCAAGCCTTTACTTTCATTTGGCTAACTCATGGAGACTCGTGGAGAGCAGCGCTCATGCACTGGGTGATAGCTCCCCCTTGGACACCCACAAGTGAGAGTGTGCAGAGGCTGGATACAGAACCAGAGAATTCCAGACTGTTTGTGTTGGAAAGGACCTTAAAGCTCCTCCAGTTCCAACCCCTGCCATGGACAGGGACACCTTCCACTGGAGCAGCTTGCTCCAAGCCCCTGTGTTCAACCTGGCCTTGAACACTGCAGGGATGTGGTATATAAAGGTAACAAAGTGGGAACATGCCTCTAGAAGGCTTTCGGGGTGATGCCTCCATGTGACGAAGACCAAGGATTAATTCTCCCTCTCACTGAGTTTTCCAACTCGTTTCATTACAAGGAGGGGGAAGTTGGCGTGACTGAGCTCTGCTGTGTGCTGAATGCAGCCTGAGCCGGGCCCTGGGTATGAGCCTGCAGCACCTGCAGCAAGCAAGCAAAGCAAGAGATCCCTGCGGGGGTGCTGGGGTACAGAGCAAACCACCCGGGGAGAGATGCCAGGAGTGGTCCCTGTGCCGTGTCCCACAGCACACACAGCTCACCCTATCCAGCCATGGTGGTGTTGCCGTTCTCAGAAAGGAGAGAATTCACATCAGAAAACAGAGCCATCATGTTGGTGCTCAGGCCAGGCAGGGTTTTCCTGTCAAAACAGCATTTCAACAGGAAATAGAGCTGGTGACTCCAGACACTGTCCGTGGAGGCGCCCGCTGGGCTGGGAAGCCTTGGACTTCCTGTGAGAGGAATCAAGATGTGGGCATTTTCAGTTAAAAGCCTAACAGGAACGTTACCTTCTCAGAGGGACAGCTCTGCACTGCAACAGCCAGGAGAAGGAGCTATTGGGATCTCCTGACCTCCTCCAGTGCTTTCCTGCCTGGGGGTGTGTGGTGGCTGAGCCTCCTGCATGAGCCACTGCTCCCTCAGCAGCTGCTTCTCCATGTGTGCCCAAACAGCCCTCGTCTCAGCACATCTGAGATGTGGCTTCTTCCAAGGCCACTGGAGCTCCTACTGGAGTAGGCTTCAGATTAAAACAGCGGGAGGACAAAGCAGAGGCTTGGTGAGATGGATGAGCATACGGACCACGTGGCTGTGCTGGGATCTTCCGGGGCATCTTGTCACCCTCTCAGGTCTTCAGGGATAACTGTGTCCACCCTTCTTCATTTGGAAAAAGTCCTTGGCTTGCAGACCCAGATGGTGCTGGCTGATGGGCATTGCAGAGTGGAGCAGGGAGCCAGACGGAGCACCCCAGAGAGACAGGGGTCCCACATCCTCCAGCACTTGTCCTGCCACCTCATGCACAGTGCTAAATCTCTGCAGTTCAGCAAGACTAGGCTTTTGCTAAAAATCTTTGGCATTTGATTTGAGGAATAAAGGTCAGGCTCCTCTGAGAATGGTAATGTGGGTTTAATGAACAAAGCCTGTCAGGAGTGCGGTGCTGCAGCCTTTCTGGAGGGTAATGGTGTCTGGGGAGCAGTGCTGCCTTCTCCGGCACTGATGGTCCTGGCTGCCTGCACATCCCTGTGCAGCAAGAACTGCCATGGCTGGTGGGGACATGCCTGGGGTGTAACAGAGAGACACGGGCCTCATCCAGATCCTTCAGGTCACTGCCGATAGAGGGGAGCAGGCTCCCTCTGCACCTTCATTCCCTGCTTAAGGCCTCCTCTTCTTCCTGAGTGATCCAGGAGAGCTCATCCTGCAGCACACAACAGCCTGTGGATAGTGGAGCAGCCAGAGCACAGGACAGCCTGTGTTACCCAGCTCTTCATGCCATGAGCATGGCCCAGTTTCTGTGGCAGCACCACTGGCTGCTCTTGTTTCTCATGTCACTGGTACCTCAGTCCTGCTGCGGCATCCCAATTTCTTGTATAACATGGGGAGCTTAGCTCTGAAAACTTTATTTCGTATCATAGAAAGTAAAAAAAAAAATTAAGATCTGTCAAAATAAAGCGGTAAAACACCTCCAAACAGAACACTGATGTTTCCAAACCGAGGACATGAATTACATTTGGCCACTTTGATGAACTTCAGCACAAATCCCAGGACTGTTCTTGTCTTGCCTCTTTTCAACTCTTTTTCCTTGTTTGTTGGGGGTGTTCTTCCAGCTCTGCAGATACCCTGACCGCTGTGCACCCATCTGCCTGCCCCATTCCTGCTCTCCATTGCCTCCCACCTTAACTGACATAAACCTTGCTTTTGTGATGAATAATGCGCATTCCACTGCGATTTCAGACTTTCACACTCACAATGTACACAGAGAATGACACTTTTTCACATTCAAAACTGCAAAGGCATGGTTAAACCATGATGGATTTCATATTTGCGGTGAAATACTCTCATCTACAGAAATGCATGTTTTCTGCTTAAACATTGAACATGTCTTGAAACTAAACAAGCTCCTTCAAGCTGATTTAGGAGCCATCAGCAACTCTCAGCTTTCCATAGCTGGAAATCACTGCTGATTCGTCCTCCC
The DNA here is from genome assembly GCA_024733675.1 of Psilopsiagon aymara. NCBI lineage: Eukaryota > Metazoa > Chordata > Aves > Psittaciformes > Psittacidae > Psilopsiagon > Psilopsiagon aymara. The sequence continues at coordinate 5,800 of JANRGW010020889.1, forward strand.
TCCACTCCTTTGTTTTCTTAAATGAGGGTAAATGTTAGGTATTGTGTTCAACTCTGATAGCAGTCAGTCAGCTCTCTGCTGCCCATGACCTAAGGTTTTCTTCCTCTTTACTTGTGTAATTACTGACGAAAAATCTACTCTAAAAGTACACTGACACTCAAAGTCAAGTGCTTCAAATGCTGAAAGAGCCAAAATTAAGGCTGCTCCAGCCTCCTGAGCAGGATCATTACAATGCTGCCTTTAATTACACGATCAGACACTAGTTTTTCCACAGAATCCCTCACTCTTTCCATGCCTGGATAGTAATTCAATATTTCTCTTAATTCTTCCATTCAATGCATGCCGCAGGCTTTATTTGCTGCACAGCATCCAACCCTTCTCTCTGTTGAGCACAGATTTATTCATTTCCTCTTGGGTGTTTCTCTGGCGTTTTCATCTGGGTCTGTGATTGTTTCTCAAGTGTTAACGAATTTATTTCCACAAAACACCTATGTGTGTAATGACCTTGCACCTTCTCCCTTGAGAACTAAGTTAGAGGAGATGAGCACCAGGATGAGAGCGAGCCTGGGTTTGGCTGTTTTCATACCATCATCCCACGCAGCAAGCCCCAGTGCTTGATTTTCTGTGGACTTTGCATTTCTTTACATTACATCTGTTCAAAGCACAGCTCCCATTGGCTTCTGTTTCGAGTGCTCAGCACTTCTGCAAACCTGACCCTAAGGATCTCCCACTGGGGACCTGGGAAATGAGAAAGGTGTAATTAAGCTTAGCTCTAAATTCTGGAGGAAATGCAGGGGCAGGAAGGAAACCCCCATGAGAGTGCACATTCTTCTCATGCAATCGCTGGCTTTGTTCTATAAAGCTTTTCTGGTCTTCCCAGGGAATGAGGGATACTGCTTCATTACACGGTCCCTAGAGCAAGCCCAAACCATACACTGGATAGAGCCTGAATGAGAACAGAACATGACTGTAATTAAAACCATTCAAAAAGACATTCTTTCTCTGCCCCTCACCATTTCCCTCTCATCCCAGACCAGGCAACCTCCATGGCCAGGCGTTGGAGCTGGATGAGCTTTAGGATCCCTTCCAACACAAACCAGTCTGGGATTCTGTGGAGCTGGAGAACTGGACTGAGCTATGCAGCACTCATGACTGCCCTGCCAGCATGCATGGAGGCAACAAGGTCTTGGTGCTTGAATCTCAAGTTGAGTCTAGTCTTGATGTCTTTCAGGAAGGTACCTGAACATTTGACATGTAAACAAAGCATTGGATGGGATAAATTGTTCAAATAGAGCTCTGTCCATTTAGACATCTCCACCTAAGCAGGCTTCCAGATGCCCTGGAAGCCAAGGCAGGGAAGTGGGACTGCTGGAGCACAATGGCCTGTTCTGGAAGCACCAATTTGGAGGGGAGCCCGAGAGGCTCTCTGAGCTCCAGCTTTGGACAAACATGTGTGAAGCAAAGTGAGAATAATCTCATCCTTAGTGCGTGAAAGAGGAATGGTCCCTTCATTTTGTGCAGTTTATTCAGGATGTGCTGCGTTCCAGGGCAGAGGCAGGGCTGGGGTCTTGTAGAACTGCAACTGTTTTCAGGGCCAGCTACTGGATACAGGGAGAAACACAGGTTTTCCAAAGCTGTGATGATTTCCAAGGTAGAATTCAACAATAATAACAGATAATTGGCCAGGCTGTTTGCCCAGAAGAGAAGATGTGTTGGCCTTGCTGGCTGACAGAATGCATTTGTAAAGCTGGAATTAGTTAAATGCTTCTAATAGGCGGAAAACGGAGACAGGCACAGAAGTGGCTTCAGAATTAGTGCACCATGTCATTAAAGTATCACAGGCTGGTGTTTGAAAGAGTATCCTCCTGAGCCTTCAGGCATGGCTCATGGTCCAGATATAGTATCCTGGCTGTTGGTATTACGAGGAGGATGTAGTGATCAGGGAGTGAAGGATGGATGCTGCCCCAGGCTGTGCTGAGAGATATTAGTTTTTAGCTTAAATGATCAGTTTTAAATAGCTTGAGTCACAAAATGGGTGTTGGGAGCCTGGGCAACTGTGCAGGTGATGTGAGGGGAAGGAGGAATCTGCTTCACTCCATGCGCAGGACAGCTCTCTCCAATGCTGCAGGCACTGTGAAGGCACATTGGAGAGCAACTGTACTGAAAATATGGGATATAATTATCAAAAGCGTTTGTCTTGCTCATAAATGGGAGGGAGATGTGCATAACCTTCACCTGCCCATAATTCTAATTAGCAGGTTGCACAGTGCCTCATATCTTGCATAGGTGAACAGCATCTCTAAGCAGGCTCTGTGCCCCTTTCCTGCTGTTGTCCTTCAAGGTTTTAGGTCAGGAGAGAGGGAGGCTGGGAAGATGAGAGGCTGCAGCTCCTGTTGTGGTAAGGAGGACCCCAAACCCTAGAGCTGAATGTCAATCCTTATCTCAGGATGAGAAACTGGAGCAAAAATTGGCTTTTTAAGCTTTCCATCTTTCCCTCAAATTGGCAGGATCTTGTTTTGGAAATGGCCAGCTGCTACTGTCAGATGTCTGTTGCAGGCAGGCAGAGCTAAATAAAGCATGGAAACCATCTCCACAAGTGTGGGAAGTTATTCACATTTAACTCTTTGCTGCAGAGAGCCCCCAGTATCCATGAGGATATCACTGGACCGTGATCCACTCACATACACCCACAGATTGAATCATTCCTAGGTAGCTTCCTAGGAAGAGGTCATGAGCTTGTCCTCCATGTATATCCCTATGCACAGGCTTGCATTTCTTCATGGGTTGTTGAAGTGGTCCCTTGGTGCCTATCTTCATGAAGGTGATGAACTGCTGATGCAAGTGGGTTTGCAGATTTGGTCAAGGCAAAAGCTCATGCATGCTGGTGTGGAGAAGTTGTTCCCTGCTTCAGTGGAGCTGCAACCTCTGGCTGCATTTGAAGGTTACTGAATTTGTGTGTTCTGCAATCACATCACCTTAGGTTTATGTTCCTTGGCTGTTTTTCCTCTTTTTAAACATTGTATAACTGAAGGGCTGGTGATCCAAGAGCAATGCTTGTGGGTGAAAGAGACAGCAGGAATTTAGCAAGGCAATGAGGTGGCATCAGCAGGTGAAACTCACCCACTGCAGAGCCTCCCACTTCAAGCGCAAGTGACAAGGTGACACACGTGCCCACTGTCACAGCCCACTCATGGTCCTGGCTGGGCTCATTCTGAGCACCACTCATCCCAAGCCTACTACCAGAGACAGACCCTGCCTGAGGACAGCTGCCAGCGCTCTCAGATGGGGTGTTCGTGAGATAACCGGCTTCCAAAGGTCTCAGGAATATGGCAATGGAATGAAGTGCACAGTTGGAGGCCCTTGTGTAGCAATTGCTCATCTTCAGCATCGGCCCCTTGCTCACTTCCACAGGGAGAATGAAACCAAAGCCAGACCATGAGCAGCAGCAGAGGAGGGCTCGGTGAATCAGTGCAGCTCTGTGGGTGTTTCTTTGGGCCCCCATGCATATGGCAGCAGGTTTGTGTCCCACCTCGTGCTGTGGGCCCGTGGCCAATGCAGAGGCTGAGTTGAGGTTGCTCTCCCATCTGCTGTATTTTAATCTTAGGGTCTTGCACCTGAGAGATGTCTAAGTTGTGGCCACTGAGTAACAGAGATGCTGCAGATGGCTCTCAAGGGCTTTGCTGCTGGTCCAGGCCACCAACAGGAGCACTGCAAGGCCAGGCTTGGCTCAGAGACCCTGGGAGTGTGCATGCTGCAGATGACTTTGAGAGAACTTGGAGGTGTGAGTGGGATTTAGGATTAAATCAATTACTGGATTTAAATAATCAAGGAAACCATTTGAAATGAGATTTAGAAAACTGAAGTGTTGGTAAATTCACTGCAGAGAGCTGCAGGGAGTGATGCTTTGCATCTAGCTGCAAAGTACAGGGTGGGCAGGCCTTGATTTCCATGCTGCTTTGTTGTTCTGCTGGCCACCTGACTACTGCAGGGCTTGAAGTGTTCACCCCTTCTCCTGCCATGGTGTATAGGCTGAGTCTGTAGTAAAACAGAGGAAAACAAGCTAAAAGGGTCTTGAAAAGCTCCTGGATCTCCAGTGGCTCTATCAGAGTGGGTTTTAGTTACAGAGAGCAAAGTGGTACAGGGTGATGCTGAGAAATGCCCCTGGAGAAATAGCTGCAATGGCTGGAGAGAGGGTAAAGAGAGGAGAAGGTCCCAGTGTTGAGCCTTGAGAGGACCATGAGCTGCCAGCAGCACAGAAGAAGGATCAGTGAAGAGAGAAGGAGAGGGAAAGAAAAGGAGCTGGGTCACTGCAGTAGCTGATGAGGGACAAGGAGCAAGTCAGGAGGAGACCACACGTGATGCTGGCGTGGAAGTGATGGGGGGGGGGGAGATGAGTCAAAAGATGTGGGAGGTGGTAGGGCTGAGACAAGGTGGTTTGTAACCCATCTGGCTGGTAGAAAGGGGCAGAGATTGATTTCTAGAGGTTCTCACCAAAAGCTTAAATAGCACCAACTGAAACCTGCACTTCAAAACCCAGGAAATAAATTTTCCTATCTGAGCTCCTGAGAGTGAAGCAAACCCTCCTGTGATGGATGGTGTCTGTTCTGTCTGCCTGCAGTCTTCCACATGTCACATTCCTTCCCAAAATTGTGGCTGGGGTACCAATTGGAAGGGGCTTCTTGACCATGCCAGCTGCTGCAGGAAGGCAAAGATGGAGCCTCCAGGGAGCAGACCTTGGGAGAGATGGAGATGAAGTAGAGAAAAGGGAGCAAGAGTGAGGTTAGCACAGAGCTCACAGCTCCACAGAGCCTTGGATGCTGCTGGGAAGAGCAGTGAAAAGAAGTGACACAGAAGACTGTGTTTGCTGCTCTGCGGAGGAGCACCATGCTGGGCTGGGAACAGCTTGGTGGAGGAAGGAGGAACCACCTGCAAGGCATGGGGATGTCTCGCTTCTAGGTCTATGCTGGGTTTTCTGGTTTGCAAACATGTCTTCTTGTGTCCTGACACGGGTCAGTGGTGCAGGAATCCTCTTCTCTGCTCTCAACTAACATCTTCTGCATGGGAGGTGGATCATCACCTCTTCAGTGCTTCTCAGGGCCTGTCTGCATGTGAGAGCACAGACAGATCGTGCCTGGAAGAGACAGGAGTGCAGGGAACATGCTGCAAACACAGGATCATTGATTGTGTGCCAGCAGCGGTGTGGCATAGCAGGGACCTACAGGGACCAGGCTGCTGCGATGCAGTGACCCATCCTGGAGCAGTTTTGACAATTCCCAAGTATACCTATGGCTTTGCACATCCATTTTAATGGCTTTCTTCGTGGCTGGGATTCCAGAGATGCCAGTCAAGAACTTCTTGCCAAAGCAGCTTTCATTAGAAAAAAGGCTGGCTTGTGACCAACATGTGTCATAACAGTTTAACAAATTAATGATAATGATTAAAACCCCCCATAATCGTGGTGTATCTTAGGTCCAGGGAGCATATTGTTCAGGCTTACCAAAACAGCTCTGCTGGAAAGAAGCACTTGAAAATACCTGTGCCTCCTAGATCTGAATCTCTCCATCACTTCAGAGGCACCTTTTGAAGAATACCCTCTGGGTTCCAATATGGAAACCAGCTGGTGTCTATTTCTGTAGCTTTCCATTTGCTTTTGGCTCTCACTTTCCATGGGTTCCCTCAGCCTTTTTGGAGTGATTTCCAACCTGTGCCTTTGAGCTTTGCAGTGTCTTCTGCGCAGCCCTTCTCAGGGGGCACCTCTGTGTGCTGCAGGGGTCATAGCTGCGGCTGTCCCAGGGTCCTGGCTCAGCTCTGCTGGGGATGTGACACACCCTGGGGCATGGACATGTGGAAATGCAGACATGTGGAGCAGCAGGAACCCTCTGCTGTGAGGATGTGGAGGGCAGGGTGAGCAAGTTCACCTTTTAAAGTCTAGTGGGGTTCCTGGAGGTCTGTCAGGCCTTGAAGCCTCCTCCAGTGTATGTTCCACTCAGGTGACAGACTGAGCTGGGGTTACAGTGATGTCTCTGCTCATGGCATTCCTCTGGGTACCCCTGTGCTATCATCTTGGCCTGGATAAGAGCAGAGGGTGGATCGTAATTTCCACTTAGTGTGTTGTGGAGCTGTACTTTGAGATATAGGAAGAAGACATTGATACTTGAATGGGGGAGGCTGCTGAGGTGAGAATGTGTCTACCACGGATCAACTCAGCATTTCCCTCCAGTCTGTCCATGACCCTGTCTCCTGGGCTGGTCAAGGCGAATGACTGGTCTTTGTATCTTGTATCTCTGCTGAACTGTAGCAGGAGTTATCTCCCATTTGAGATCCTTGGAGTCAGAGAGAAGGCTCAATTTTGCAATGAAAGGGATGCTGCAGCATGGGGCTGGACAGGACATGCCCCAGGTCACACTAGCATGCTTTCTGATTACTGCTCATGGCCAAGCCCAGAGCATGCACAGGGCTTCCACTGCTCCATCCATTGTGAGTTTGCACTGGCCCTGGGTGCCTGCAAATCGCACAGGTCCATGTTGCAGGTGGTACTGGTTTCCTTCCTGGGTGGACACAAAAGCCACTTCCCTGTCCACTGTCAGTCACAGAACTTGCTGTCAGGGCAGGCAGCCCACCTCCCACCAATAAGGCTCTGCTGTGGTTTGATGGGGGCTTGATCATTATAAGGGGCCCAAACTGGCTTCTCGTGGGTGTCTTGGAATGCACCACCAGCCTAATCCTGAGCACAGGTTTACTTGGACACACTGCACACACATGGGCTAAATGGCAGGTTAGCTTAGTTTTCCCATGCCAGTGCAAAGCCGCAGTGAACTGGGTAGATACTTTCTGTAAGGCCCCAGCAACCTCCTCTGGCTGCTTTCCTAGGGCACAATTCAGATACTGGTCCATTGACAATGCTGCACATCTACCCAGCTGCCATCATGCCAAGATACATCTGATCAGGAATATCTGAACAGCTGAGGGCTGGGATTGTGTGTAGCAGTGTTGCACATCTGTCCCTGGGGTTTAGAGGTGCATAGGGGCACTGTTAAACCTTCATCCCTGGGGGGCAGAGCTGCAGCAGGAAATTTTGCTTTGAGCTCTGCACTCTCCCCTGCTCAGCTCAGTCTCTGGAGCCTCCATCTCCGCAGAGCGTCCCTCCTGTGAGGGTTCCAATTCCCAGGTACTTACCCTCATCCTCCCAGTCTTCCCTTGGGTGCCCGTTTTGCTGCTGAGATTTAAAGCCCCCCTCTCCATCCCAGTAACCAGTGTGTGCTTGCGGTTCCTGTGCCTGGCTGCTTCACCTCCCGGCTCCCGTGTGCAGCTCACGTCCTTGGTTTAAATCTCCCTTTAAGCACACACCTGTTTTCTATTGCTGTTGCTGCATGATTTTAACCGTGTATGTATTACATGTCTTTAAAATTTATGCAGCTCATTTCTTTATGTGCAGAGCTTTGCAATGGGTTGTGAAAGCTTTGCTATAAAACGTGAATTGCGCTGGATTCTTTTTCTATTCTCCACACAGCAAAACAGTTTGGGTTTTCCTTTTTTTTTTTTTTTTTTTTGAGGGAAATATGTGTTGGGGGAAGGGAGGAAAAAGCAGGGAGAAGCAGCAACAATGGGTTGAGCAGAGCCAGGGTGTGGAGATGCCCTGTTCTGCAGGTCACCTGCGAGCTGATGCTTCAGCAACTGACCCTCTGCTGCTCCTCTTGTGAGTGCCCCTGCTCGCTCCCCAGTAAACCACTTCGCTGTGCGCTTCCTCCTCCTAGCAGGCAGAGGTTAAGAGCTCAGTGCAGAGATTAATCAGACTACAAAGCAGCAGCTTTGCTCACCTCATAGCAGCCTTCCAATATCTGAAGGGGGCCTATAGGGATGCTGGGGAGGGACTCTTCATTAGGGGCTGTAGT
>JANRGW010020890.1:0-32447 GCA_024733675.1 Psilopsiagon aymara
CTGCCCATGGCAGGGGGGTTGGAACTGGATGATCTTAAGGTCCTTTCCAACACTAACTATTCTATGATTCTATGATTCTATAATGATTCATTGAATCAAGACATGTAACAGTGCAAGCCTGATGTCAGTGATTTATGTGGTCAATAAGAACCAGACTCAGAAAAGTATTAATCAAGCAGAGTCAGTAAATGTATAGAAAATGTGTAAAACAGATAAATGACAGTTGAAATGTTTGCAATCTGAAAGGAATCAAGTTGGGTTTTGGGATTGGAATACTTACTTTGGTTGGAAAGTGCTGATCTTTTGCAAGTGAAACACTTCCACTGGAGGTGAAACACTGAAGCAAAGCAAAATAGAAAAAGGCTTGGGGGGAGCAGGGGAGCTAAGATATACTGTTTGACATGGCATTTGCATAATATAAGCCTGGCACCAATTTGGTTTTTAGACTCCTGTACATGCAATGTGAATAATTTAATGAATATTAATTTTGTTATCAATTTTTTTCTCTAGTTAAAATGATTGCTCTCCACCATTTCATACTTACTCAAAGAAGGAATATATCAATAACTTCTACTTTAGTCTTTGTACATTGAGCATATTTGCGTGTGTGCGTGTTTGAATGCTCTGAAAAGCCTATGGATTTTCACAGCTAATAGTGAGACCTCTGTCTCTTTTCCTCACTTTTCCACAGAGTATTAGTCTCTGGAGCAGGATGAAGTGGCCAGAGCTATACCGAGCAGCCAGTTTCCCATTTAAAACCACTGGGGACTGTACATAGGCAGCATCTCTAAAAATCCTGTCCATCAAGTCTGGATTTGTTTTTGTCAAAGCAGTGGCAATGACGTAAAAACAAAACATGCCCCACATTAATGAAAAGCTGAGAACTTAACAACAATTTTTCCATTCCATTAATGCACAAAGAAGTTTCCTAGCTAAGCTGCCTAAATGCTTGTTGACAGGCTTCACAGGGAGAAGCATTTTATTGCTTTACTCCTCAATAAAACAAAATTGCTTTCAACCTAAAAATCCCACGAATTCTGGCTTACAGCAATCTTGGTAACATTCTAGAGGCTTAAAAAATGCTGCACAGTGGAATACAGAAAGTGGGGTAGAAACCACTGCTTTCAGATACTGCTGAGTGCAGAAATAGCCTGGGATCCACTTTGTAGTTTAAGCTGCAGCAGCAGCAGACCTCAAATGCTCCTACAATTCAAGCCCTAATTCTGCAGGGCTACTCATGAGCTGCCTCTGCTTCCACATGTATGCAGGGTGCTGGAAGGCTGTCACTGAAAGAGTATGATCACTGACAGATCAAAGCCTGATGGGGTGTTACTCTTTGTAAGCCTTATTCTTGACTTCTTGATTTAGAGTACAAGGAGACCAGCTACGTGTCTGTGACTTCCAGGTTTATCAGACACATCCAAAAGTGTCAAGCTACTTTAGTTTGCCAGATATTTCTACAACCCAGTCGTACGGCACAAATGACAAAGTGGGTTCACATCCCATTCACTATTGTCTTTTATTTATATCATGAGGGTATCCTCCTTTTGCACCATCCATCTTCTTTCTCCAAGGCTTTCTTACGTGGTAATGGCAAAATTTTCTGGGTTTTTTTATGTGCAACAGCTATACCAATATGTTGTTATTGTTATCTTGGTAATGAACAGCCTATATTATTCTGTTAGTATAAGGCTGTCCTCTAACACATCCACTTCCCTATACATTCACACACACAAAATTTTGTGGTGGGATCTCCACCAGCTAAAAAGCATTACAGCCAGTATTGATGAAGACATTTGGACTAAAAGCCTGAAGATGTCAACAAGATGGAAGACATATGGTATAGAAATGATCTCTCAGCTATTCATCTGCAATTTGACCATCAGGCTCAAAATAATACCCAATCCTTTTAAAAGATGGATCAAGCAGCAGTAACACCTGTGAGACTGAGGAGAGGTGGGTTGCATGACTTCTTTTTCATTTATTTGGGAGAAAAAGAGTAAGCAAATGAGGAGGGAATGACAGTGGAATGTGCTTTTGAATTACTGTAGAAAGGTAATAAAAGGGAAGCCTGTTTGTTTCAACAGTTGCTTTACATGGCTACACTACAAAACTGAGCACGAGATCTTGTCAGTCACCCGTATGTTCATGTTCATAAAGATGTTTTCATCCTTTTGAAATAACCACAGAGAGAGACTATGAGAGTAAAATCTCCACCTACATTGCTGACTAAGCATCCTGAAAGAGACTGTGCAGTTAGACAGGTATAAGGGAATCAAAGAGCATGAGACTGGGTGCAGGAGGGGAATTGGTTTCCCATACGAAAACATGTTGGAATTGTCACTGGCAACAGAACAAGCCCGCTAACAAGAGCGTTTTACATAGGTAAGCAGACGAAACTTTAAGTATTTCCACAGCTTCATAATTGCATTTGTTAGTGGAGTTGTTACTGGTCTCTGGCCCCAGCCATGTGCCAATGATGAGGAAGATCTGCCCTTGCTCAGAAGTTTTGCTTTCACCCTTTGGCTTTGCAACAGAGCTGTCACATCCAAGTAGGGCTGCCTGCTCTTAGATGTCATGCATCACCTCATTACCGCCCTGTGCCAGGTCATTGAAGGCTCCTCTGGACAGCAGAGAGTGACACAATGCTGCCATTGACTGGTAAAACAATTCAGGAAGTTGTTAAAGGAAAAAAAGTGCTTAAAATATTCATTAGTTTTTAGAAGCGCATGTATCTACTTAATTAGCTTTGTCACTGGATCCAATTAACAAGGTTGTAAGGACAGTTAGTAAGTGATACATTAATTAATTTAGGAAATGATTCATTTTCTCTGACTTTATTAATTCTCTTCTAATAAAATAAATTCTGGCGTGAGTTTTTCAATTAGGATGGTGTCCTTATTTCACATGGCGTAATTATGCAGCTTGAGCACCAGGATGGGATGAGTACATTTGAGCACAAAATTAGTGTGACTAAATCAAAATAATTTTATGACTTCTGAAGTCAAGCTTCCTTTTTTCGAAAGATTGTGTTTGCTTGGTTTTAGTTCAAGATTTATCAGTAACTTCGGCATAATTGCAATTCTTCATTACCAACATAAAATATGCTCAAGTGCCACTTGATTAGTATTATTTCTTAGACACTCTCACTATCTGGCCATATGCACAACATCAGCACAACATGAATCAGCAGTACCTGACTGGACCAGCTTCCTGTCCAAATCAACCAAACTACTCACATTAGTACCAGAGTAGAGCTTAGTAAAACATATTCATTCTAATTCTGCATTTTACCAGTATTTATGCAGCAGCATTCGAGCATAAGGTCAAGCTAGCACTCTGCTTGTAGCTTCAGACACACCAAACTTTCTGTTTGAGTCTCCAGACTGAAAGTTTGCATGACACAGTCTGCACTGCGAGATGCAGGACTTCACCTAGTATCTGCAGGTGACCGTACAGTTTTGCTTTAAGAATATAGATTTTTTTCCCAACAAATTAAATGAAGAAGAAAATAAAGGTACCGTATTAGTGTTAGGATGCAAATACCAGCAATGCATTCTGAGGTTGCTCTGATAACCCAGAGCATTTCTGTTTGTAGAAGATGCTTTCCCTTTCACATGCTCTGGGCTCATTAATCAGCCTTTAGGCAAAATATGAAATCTTAGCCAAAAGTCTTGGCTCTAGGAATCCACAGTGCTTCCCAGATGGCTCTTGAGGTAAAATCAATTGTCTTTCAAGCCTTGAAAGACTCTTCATAGTTAATAAACCTTTGATGATTGATTACTGAGATGTGAACTCTACTTCCAGTTTTCAGTGAGTGCTTCAAGTATTAACAAGATGTAGACATGTACTGACACTTCTTAAGTACCTGTGGTTTTAATTCTGGACAGATGAGCAGAAACTAGCATCCTGACTGCACAGAGCTATGCAGAGGCTGCTTTATGTGCTAAACCTAATAACGTGGAAATGGGAGAGACCCTTTCAGCCTAGTCTATGTTATATACCTGGAAGGCTCACTTAGATTTTGGTTCCCTGCAGTAACAACAATGCAACAGGTAACTATGCAGGGGAGGGGGGAGAAGCAGAGGGAAGGGGAATATCCCATCACCCTGGAATCATGGACTCTGGACCATAAATATTCCTCATATCCACAGGAGTTTTAGCTGTATTGTAGAACAAGTCATGTGGTGCACACCTCAGTTATAGGTGGAATTTTTAAGAGACTTTTCTCTACTCACTTGCAGCTTCACTGCACTTGAAATGTAAAACCTGAAGTATAAATCCAGGAAAATGCCAGCAATATAGATGGTGGCCTATCAAGGCAGATAAATACAGTAATAATGCCGCAAAGCAATGATTTTCTGAGCTATTATAACTGAATACATTTGCACCTTGTTATTAACAAATTCTGTCTAATGATTCAAGATAAAGTCTTCTTTTGTAATATTTGGTTTTGTTTAACTTTAGCAGAAAGAGTCTGTAATAGCTCCACTGTGAGCAGTGAACAAGAAAGCCTTTTTTTGTTTCTGAAAAGGGCACTGTGAAACTCCAGTTCAAAAAACAAACCAAGGTTTTATGTTTGTTAATAAACCTCCTACTCTGCTCCAGAGCATTTGGTTTAATTTATATTTTTGCCAAAGTAGAAATGAATTACTTGTTTTCATTTGGGATCTTTGGGTCTTTCTTTCCATAATACCCCGAGCAAGTGACAATGATAATTGAGTTTGAAATGCAGAGGCAGTACCATGCTTCTCACCTCACCTGTGGTTTTTGCTCAGAGGTGTGAGAGGTGTTTGCACAGACCTCCAGAGCCCCCTGCTTTGCCCAGGCTCATCTCAGCCCTCCTGGGCTCAGTTTTAACTTGCCTAGCAGCTGCAATTAGCTCATGACCAGGTAAGTATAACCCACTTTGGTTTAGCTGTTGCTTAGCTTTGCATGAGTGTGCAGTCCAACACGTACACATTTCTGTAACTAACAGACAGTGACAAGAGGTTATTCTGTGCAGAGCAAACTGTCTGTGACTGTAGCATAAAAACACAGCCTGGAGGAGCATAGGTGCAGGACACCAAGCACCTCGCTCAGAAAATACACCATATAGAGCTCCTTCAGTGCTCATCAGCCTTGTGAACAGATGAAGAAAGAGCGGAGTGTGCAACACGCACAGAAATGCAGATCCTAAGGTGAGAAGGAAGAGCCCTCACTGACGTACTCCTCTTCATGCAGGATTAGGAATTCTGCTGCTCCCTGCAGCTGCCCCTGCTTCTGAAATCACCCCCCTTGGAACAAAGTGGGCAGTGGGAAGGAGAGACAGAGAAAGGGGGAGACGTCAGCAGCAAGCTGGTGTGCGTGTAACACAATGCATTCCACTGCTAAACCTATCTGGTTTTATACAATTAAAGTTTTATAATGGTGTCACAATAAAATTCTGCATAATTATTTCTATAACAGTTTTCCATGTGATCTACTCTTTTCCAACCAGGCAGCAATTTCTGGAAATTATACTGTCATATGGCAAATTTAAGGAGATCTGCAGAGGAAGGGCCCATGTACTCATAGCATGCCTGATTCAATATTTTTAATAACCAGAAGCCATAAAAAATTGAATTTTTTAGGGCTTCTGTCCTGCAAAATCCAGACAATTTTTGTTCTAAATTAAATTGGACCCAGGGAAAGGAAGAAAATCTCCCTTAAAGATTATACAAATATGGATTAACATCAGAAATGACCTGCTAAATGCTTTATGAAGTCTAATTTCATGATACATCTGCCGCTTAACTAAAAAATGAATTACATTACAAAGCGATGACAGCTCAATCTGATAATTTTCTTGATGTTGTTCCTCACAAAGGACTTCATCCTTGTGATAGTATGTAAGGGCCTTTAAAACAAAAAGGAATGCCATGGCAATCTCTCTCCCACACACAGGGTAAAAAGGGGGCCTCTGAAGATTAACAGTGGTGTGTGCAAAGAGGAGTGAACCTATGAGTTTCTTAAGGTGTCAGCATCAGAAGCTGGGAAATGCTGGTTGAGAAAAGCTCCCATCTCTTCCAGTCACATCTGTTTTCTCCCAGAAGAGACATAAAATCCAGCGGAGAGTGGTAAAGGACGCAGGAAAGCTTCTTGCTTTGGAACGAAGGGCAGGGAAGGATTTTCAAGTAGCATGCAGAGAGCACCATTTGCAGGCTATGGAAACAGGATGCAGAGCCAGTCCTGGAGGAGACCATTTTGCCTGCAAGACTCCTGTACTGAAGTAATTTTATGTTTTGACTTGGCCACACCTGCAGCTGCTGGAAGGCTGTTCTGGTGGCTGCCTTCTCGGCATCCCAGAGGAAATCTGTCCAGATGAAGGTAACCATTTTCTCTGCCCATGCTTCAAGCCAGCTGTGTGCAGATTGCAGTCCAGCAGCCATGTAATTACATTAGCACCAACTGTGCCTACAAGGGAGGAGATAAGGAGATGTGCACTCAAGCTCAGGACTATGCTATCACCAACAGCTACCATCCTTCAGAGGAAGAATAGGTTAGAGAAATGTGGAGGGCGTGCGGGGTTGAAAGTGCAAGTTCCTACACTGGTTTTTCTAGACAAGCTTTTCTAGACTTAGATGAAACTAAGTCAAAGTGTGCCACAAGTCATACTTTTTTCATAAATATAATTGTTAGGAACACTACAAAGTGCTTCACAGTGCATTGAGGTATTGAGGTTCTTTCTAGATGAAATGTATTTGGTGGTTACATATTTAACAGGGAATGGTGCTTGGCCTTCATCAGCTTTAATGCATAGCTAGGTTGCTGCTTATGCATAGTCAAGGATTTTAAGCATTTCTACACTTACAGTAATTCCATCAGTTTAAATAATAAATCTTGTCTAAATTGCTAAAAATGAATCAACATGGCAGAATAGAAGAATCATATGAGATATTGGTTTCTTAGTAAGATATTTCTTAAAGTTGTTAAATATGCAATTACATGAAGCCTTGCACTCTAATATATATCAAAAATGCAGTGGAATAAGTTTAAAAATCTCTGCATAAGCACAGTAGAATAAATTTAATGATAAACGTGTTGAGAACAAAATTGTCTACTTTTTGTACTCATTGGTTATATCTGTTAAAACAATAATTATACTATTTTTTGAAAGCAAAGCTTCTTTCATTTAGAAATGCACTAAAGGGCAAGTAATTTAAATTTTCATATAATCACATGAAATGCTTCTATTGTTTTTCAAGATTAACAAAAGCTTCAATAGTGAAACACCTGCACAGAGAAAAGAGAAATTAATTCCTGTTTCAGTTAGCACTTAGCTTGAAGAAGAAAAGAAGTCTACCTCTACTTAAAGTATTCCCACTGGCAATGAAGCTCAAGGAGGTCGTTTCAATGGTCAGTAAACTCAGTTTTCAGAAACACATCTAATTTTTAATTGAATTTGTCCTCTTTCAGTTTCTGGTCACTGGGACATTTCACATGGGCAGCTGCCTGTCATCAGTTTGCCACGGGCAGAGTAGCTGCAACATGAACACTGAGGGACCAAACCTGGCTCTGCAGGAAGCCAGCCTGAGCCAGACTGCTGGCTCAGACCACTGTTTCAAGGGCTCATCTCATTTCTCAACGTGTTTGGGGAATACTTTTCTCCTGTTATTTTTGTATAGATTTTCCTATTCCTTAACCATTCCTGCAGCTCTTCTGTCAATCTTCCCAATTTTTCTCTTTAATTCAAGTCTAACTTGATATTCCTCTTTTTGATACAAATACGGGTTAATTTTAGCTCTTGCGGCTACTTGCCAGGTTGCAGCTGGATTTCATGGTTGCTTGTCTTCTAATAAAGCTGCAGCACTTCCAGGTTTCCTATTGCCTGGGGTGCTATGCAATGACCTGCAAAAATGACACACTTGCTCTCCATATCTGTTTGTGTATCTATAACAAAACCACAAAAAATTGTATCCAAATTTCTGAGCAACTCAGCTACTATCTGCTTTTTTCTGATGTCTTTAAATTTGGTCAGTCAACACTCGTTGTCCAAAGACCTCGAAAGTGATCCAAGAGGTCTTGAATGTGATACAAGACCACATTCTGATTGAAATTCCTCCTAATCGCTCCAAGAGCAAAAAATATTTGTGCATCATCAGGGAGAACACGATTTCCATTTGCTGAACTCCTCCCCCAAAAGAGAACAGAAATATATAATAAGCAATTCTCTTTTCCAGACTGAACTTAAGTGTTCCATCAATTGTATCTAAAAGTGGTCCAGTACCACTGTCAGACAGTTCAGAGAATAAGATCTCCTTCTGGTCTTTCCAGGCTTCTTCTCTTTGCCTTTTCACCTTTCCAGAAATGTTCCCTAGTTTTTCTGATTGTCTCTTAATTCTTACTTTGCGATCTCCCACAATGCTTCCAGAGAACTCCTTTCTAGTTTGATCATTGAATTGGGGTCTGACTTCTTGTAAAATGCACTTGCATGTCTCCTAATTGCTATTTTCATTGTTCTTTTCAAACCCTCTCTCCACCTGAATTTACCTACCATTGGGTTTGGGTTTTGAGCTTTTGGAAACTGTTCCAAAACCACCAAGTACACCTGTTCTTTGTTATGCTCATTACAAAGGTCATATGAATATAATACGCATATGTAGAAGACACCAGGTAATTATGCATCTTGTTTTTCTTTAAACCTTTGGTCTGAATGTTCAAGATAATTTGCTACGGAAGAGCAGGCTGAAGTGAAACAGAAGCCTTTCTTAGCTAGGAAATACTCTAAAAATAGTGAGAGCAATGCTGATCCCTAGTGGTAAGGAATGAAACAGTCACAGGATGATGAAAGGGAAGCCAAGATGCCTTGTAAATAAAAAAGTGGAGGGAATGTAAGCGCACTAAAAGCAGAAAGATATAGCAAGCGGTGTGAATAGCTGTTTCTGGGGTAACTGGCCAAGCAGGCCAACATCTCAGAGAAACAAAATTAAACTAAACTGAATCTTTGTTTCAACTTATTTAAAGCTATCAGATTTACTTAAAAATAAACTGAAATGTGTAATGGCTAAATCATGTGAGAAATTTATACAAACATTTAAGAGGCATATCTTCTTGAAACTGCTTCCTACTGAAGCATGAGTGCATAACTATAGTTATTGGATGTGAGATGCAACCGTGAATATAGATTTTTGTGTGTTTATATAAAATGTAAATATCTTTAAAATACTTCAGTTTTCATTTTTGTTTACATCTGCTTTCAGCAGACTTGCGGCAATAGTGAAAAAACACAGAAGGTTGAATCATTTGCTTATAAAATGCCATACCCATTCTAAGAAAGAAGTTGTCATTTAAGCAATTATTTCCGTTCCTGCTCCAATTACCTGGGAACTTTGTTATCGCTAATCATTTTAAGAAGACTTCCCAAAGAGATTTTATCTTCCAGCCCTACCTGGGCCCATTCTCTATCAGGCAGCACCACCTGGTGGATATTTTTCCTCCCTGAAATACTGGATCACTTTTCTGAAGTAATTTGAATGCTAGGGGAAGTCAGAGCAGAATTTGCTGAGGTTTGTGTGAAATCAAGGGGTTTCACGGGCTCTAATCTGAGCCAATGCTAGTCTCCAATGTGTCTCTTGGATAGTTACTTAACTTCTTCACCTCAAGGTACATGTTCAAGATTCGTTGAGTAAAAGCTGATTTTTGTACAGTTTCACAGTGTTATTTCAAAAAAATTAGTTGACTTAAAATAATAGGATTTGCCCTGCTTTCAAAGAGGTACAAGCATGCAGACTGGTATTTAAATGTTTATCGCTATCACAGAGTGCTATTTCCTTTGCAGCATACAAGACATGCATCTCAAAGTTAGCCACAAAGCTGGATAGATGATAGATAGAGATAGATAGATAGATAGATAGATAGATAGATAGATAGATAGATAGATAGATAGATAGATAGAGATAGATGATAGATAGATGATAGATAAATAGATAGATAGATAGATAGATAGATAGATAGATAGATAGATAGATAGATAGATAGATGATAGAAAATCAGCAGAGAACTAACTTTTCCAGCAGGAAATGCAGGGCGTAGATACATTCTGCAACATGTAAGCTCCCGGTCATGAGGCTTTTTCCACATCTACTTGTTAGGAAACAGAAACCAGTTTTCATCTGCCATGGGAAATCCTTTCTGCAAACTTACAACCAGATATCACTGTCATCCCAATTAAAAACTGCATCTTTGTGGAAAGAAACCACTCTGCTGGTGGGAACCCTACACATTTTTAGACACAGTAAAACCTGACGGCTACTAAATACTCGTTTGCTACTCACAAAGAGTACATTCAGTGTGCACCAAATCCCTTTCAAACACTTTGATCTTCCAATGATACTAAGGAGACTAAGGAGTCTAGAAAGGAACAGGATGGGAGACTTGACAACATACTGGAAAAACAGTTAGAAATAGTAAACCAGCAAAAGAAATGATCTATTTACATGAATGAGAAGGAATCAAAAGTGGCCGGATTCTTCTGTTTGGTGTACTGTGCACATGGACAAGGAATACTTTGCCCCCAGATCAGCAATTTTAGGGACTTGACTGCTTACCAAAGTTCTACTTTAGATCAAATAAAATAGAAATTATCTCGCTTCCCTCTGCTGCTGCTCGTTCCTGCACCTACATCAGACCTTCGGCTGGCAAAAGCAATTATGAGCACAAACTGGCCGGGGGAGCTTATTGCTTCCTGCTGCTGTTGGATCCTTTTCAACTTGGATTAAGTCCTCAGTTCAGTTTCCTGCACAGCCAACACAAACTGGTGCTGGCATCAGGAAGATTGCAGAGACAGGACAAGCAATTCCCTGCACATAGATCATATACTGGCAACAAGCAAATTAACGTAAGAGATTTGGACAAGATGACATGGATCAGTAATGATAGCAATTGAGTATATCTCTCTCTCTCTGGTCTCTCCTCTCTATTCATCACTTATACCAGAAAACCCCAAACCTATTCCAAGTATGAAAGTTAAAACTTTCTCCTTCAAAAATCTCACTTCTAATATGAGATGTGCATTTTTATTACAGAATATACATGAAGCAAAAATATTATTTGATCAAATCTGTTGCCTTTAAAATAATTGCATAAACAAGTTCAGTCACAAATTGCTGCTAAGAATGGTTGACATATTCCAACCTTCTTAAGGAAAAGGGAAATATTTAGGAAAAAACTTAAAACAGGAAAATTCTAAAAATAGGTTCCAACACATCACATTTCTAGAAATAATGCTGGGAAGAAATCCTTTTCCCTCAGCCAAGCTTGCTGAGTTGTTCTAAAAAGTAAGGCCGCATCACATTTGGGCTTTAACTACAAGTATACATTAGTAATGCTCTTAGATCTAAAAGCAAAACTAGACAGCAAATGTAATGGAACATTAAGCATTATGGATGTACATGATTTATGCTCCTCAGCAGCCAGGTTTCCATCTGAGTTTGCCAAAAGAAGCTCCAGAACATATTTTTGGACTTCAAGAAGGCCGAAAGAAGGTCAGACATAAAAAAAAAGTGAAGGCAGATTCAGAAAAATAAAAATTGCCAGGAATTGGTTCTTGAACAGTTCTTAATGGTCTCAACACCTTCAGAGATTATACAACTCTTTTCAACTTATAGCATATGCTATAGGATATAAAAACATCCTAAGAACTTGGTGGTGCAGTTCCCTAGGTGAAAGGAGGTGCCTGGGGTCCAAACAGGAGCAGCCACCACCTGTAAGAGCTGGAGGCTGGAGCAAGAAGTTAGACCATGGAAGCTGCTCAGGAAATACCTTCCCTGCAGTTTCATTAACTTGGTACCTTGTTGCTCATCTGGCTTTACAGTTCTTGCCATCAGACTCGCAGTTCAAGGCCCTCACAACAGAGAAAACCGTGTTCGGGATCAGACCCTTCAGCCACCTGTGGCAGCCACTACACAAACAAGGGAAGAATAAAAAGGTTGACTGAACGGAATAAGAATTTATAAGCATATAATGAAATACATCATTAATTCAAAAGACTCATTATTAAATCTAGGGAAGCCTGTACTTTTTTAAGGTGTGTTGCTTTTTCCATAGAGATTTGGAGTCCATGTACTTCCTGTAATTTAAAACTCATGCTCCTTAGTTCCAAATTTTTGTGGGTATTTCTGGCTAATGGCACCATCCTTTGTGATGCACCCAAGGACGTCAAGAGTAGGAGATCTTAATACTGCTTTGCTTAGAATATTTTGATGTGGTTGAGGTGTAAGAGTCAAAAAGACCACACAGACCCAGTTAGAAGAACTTAGGCCATTACTGTATCCAGGTAACAGGAAAAAAAAATATTTCCAAAAAATTATTATAAAAATAAGATATCCTGTTACTAACTGAGAGTCCCTCATACAACCAGCAAAAGAAAGCAGAGACTTAAATGGTGGCAGAAGTCAGAAAGCAGGAATTTACAGGCTTAATATTAATACAACCAGTTTTGAAGACCTCTGAATGTAGATCAGTGCAGAACAGACTGTGTTCTTACATACACTTTGTGCTCTAAGGAAAATGAAAATTGGGATTTCTATCTGATAAAAAATATGAAAAGTGTTCTCTCTTGACAATCTTTATTCAGTTAAAACTGGCTTCTCTTCTTCTGGTAACTTTGGAGGCATAAGAACATTTTAAAACTAATTAAAGTTCCTCTTCCAATAGTTTGTAACAGTTTAATCAAACTGCAATTAAACCAAATTCTAACTCTGTTTGATGTGACTGGTATTTTAAATTGGACTTAATATACTCATTTTCATTTATTTGTAACCCGCCAGCAGTGGAGTTTAGATTACTAATGAACATGCCCCTGGGTGACATGCATTAAGCCTCAGGTCATGGCTACCATATGCTTTCATTTGTACCCAAAAGACAACTACCAGGATAACTGATTTAAAAAAACCCATCAGATTGATACAAGTAGCAGGGTTAATAGCCAAGCATAACATAAAATTAAGAAACCTACAAAAAAACCCTCTACTGTTTTCCCTGTTAAACCTCTCTCTCAAGTTCCGCTGCTACATTTATCATGTAACTGATGCACATTTCACTATCTGCCTTTTATCTCCATTTTCCAAATGGGGCAGATACCTCATGAAATCAATAGTGGTTTTAATGCCACAAGTGAATATATTTGCAGCATCTCTGTGGAAGGGGATACAGTTAAATTAGAGATGAAATTGGTTTATTATACCAACTGGTACAATGAATTGGTTCATTATCAGCACTGTCTAGCTGTCTGTTCATCATCACCTGATGCAAAACACGAAAGTCAACCAGAGGACTCCAGTTAATACCAGTAGCACTTAGACATGATTGTCAACGAAGCAAAATAAAATCAAAAGAAAATGAACAAAGACAGATAGATTGCTTTATCTAATACCTGGAAGTATTATAACCAGGTCTGATTGCCTGATTTTAATCTGTTATTTGAAGAAAATTTTACCTTAGAAAGATGCATATTGTGCAATATTTTTCATATAGCAAATCTGCAAGAATATGATTGAAACCCTGCAGGCAAAACATTCAAGCTATAGCTCTGGAAACAATGCAGAAAGAAAATATAATTAAATCTGATGATAGAAAAGCTGTTGTCAGGCTCCTGGGATGTGTTAATTAGTTTTAATGTTGGTTGTTCAAAGACGATGATACAGTAAAACCGTAAGGCCAGTTCTTTGTCAGTATTTAGGCACCTGAGGATGCAAATGGGTACTTATAATTTTCAAAATGCATATTGAAACCCCAAAGGCTTTCACAAACTTTACCCCCGTACTCACGCATCAAAATTTCTCTGTTTTTACCTTTAGAAGAAAACTACACTGAGCTCTGACTGATCTCACACAATAAAATGCACATGTAACTCCATTTCCCTTCACACCTAAGTAAGAGAGACAGCTTACACACAAGATTTGGGTTTTCTTTGCCAGGACGCTGCAATCAAAACATGTGGCTCAGATCAAACCTTGCTGTGTGGTCATTCACTGTCAAATCAAAATAAGGCCAGTTCCAGACAGGAGAGTGTATCTATCCTGACCAGGAGACCACTCTGCATTGAGGACTTGATGATCCACATGATAATTAACATGAGTAGGTAGTTAATGCACTGCCTGCTTTCAGGCCAGGCTGTTCTGAACCATGTCCTTTGGCTGCAGGACAACCTCAGCCCCCTTATTGCAACAGTGGAGCCTGTGGGCAGCCCCCACTCAATACCAGCAATTACTTCCTCTGCACAGCCTTGCCTTGATCTAAAAGTACAGCAAGAAGTTCTTACCTGAAGATCCTTTGTGACTAGAGCTGTTTTCTTGTAGGAAAACTGTATAGTAACTCAAATGTCTAGAAAGAAAGAACCTCTCTCCATGGAGGTGCCCTGCACAACATGCCATGGGAAAGTCCATCTGGCATCTGTCTGGTGCTACAAAGCAGCAGGGTGCTCAGCATCTGAAGGGGATTTACTCACTATCTACATTCCACTTTTTATTATGTCTCATCAAAAAGCTATTTTATTAGTCATTTATTGTCAGGCGCTTCTTACTGAGACTCATCTCCTCCTCACCTCCCCACTGCTGTTGCTGGTGAAGAACAGAGGATTTACAGATGACTTTGTATCAAGTAAAATTGTAAATTAAGACAGAATTTTGGTTTCAACTTGCGTCAGGAATTCTTTAATTCAAAGTTTACCTCTAAATCTTTTATCCAAGTCATTGCACCTTTCACTGCCTATTCTTTTTTCCTTCTAATGAAATGAACACCTAGCTACTTGCCTTAAAAAGATACTGTTTAGAAAAATGCTGAAACATACTGAAGGTGCAATGTGCTATGAAGCACAAAATATTGTCATTGAAAACCCTTGGGGCACAGGTATCAGCCTGGAAACTGCTGCTCAACAACCTCATGAAACTACACAGAGCATCGTGCTGTCTTCTGAAGCAACTTCACAGGTTTTGAAAGACCCTTTAAGCCCTTCGCACTTGGTTTGCTTCTCCAGTTATGAGCATCATCAAAGACAACCTGTCCTACAGGTGAAAGCACTGCGCCAAGTAGTTAAAGAACAACTGAGAAACAAAGCCTTAATTTAAAGAGCAAGTGAAAGCTCCACATTCACCCCTGCCTGGGACATCCAGCGTGCCCAGCAGCAGGGCATGCCTTTAGTGAGACAGAACCTTTACTTTAAAAATGTGCCGTCAGGTCTATTAGGGAAAGCATCAATAATTAAAGTTAATGCCTGGAAACTGGCATCAGCTACGGGCATGATGACTCAACCTCTTGGAGATCCATTCATTACATTCAACTACAAAAGCTAGAAGTTATAAAAAATGCATGAATAAATTCTTTAAGTATTAACACGCTACTTCTTTAAATGTTTGTTCTGACCCAGGTGGTGCTGCTCTGACTTTCTCTGCAACTTCTTTTCACTTAAATGACCTTAGATTATTGTAGCTGTCTCTCATGATTAAACAAATTACTCTCTTAAAAACATATTATTGAAGGTTCCTACTTTGTAAGAAAGAAAAAGCTCTCTGGCATCCTCTCTTCAATCTCATTACGAAATGCTAGACTTCACAGCAAAATCTGTAATCTGAAAGTTGCCTTTGGAGCTGGATATGCCATTTGATAAATTCACTTCTGGACTGGGAAAAATTAAATAAAAGCAGCCTCAGAACTACAGAAGTGACTCGTGCTTTGTGTCTCCAAACCTCACCAAGGTAAAGCAGGTAGACACAGTTCCACAACACATCACTTGGTCAGAGGTGGTAGCACTCAAGGGTCTTCCACATTAAATCAACAGCAGCAACAAATAAAAACAACTTTATGGAGATTTGAGCACTGCTCATGTGGTGGACTGAAAACTCTTTTTGTTCTGTGATGTTTGGGTTTAAGTTTCTAGATTGTATTCATCACCTTTTCTGCTTAAGTCTGGTTTTAGGGTGATTTATTTCAAGATGACACATTGATGGGCTATTTTTGGTGGGATTTTTTTCCTCCCAGGTTGGGTTTGGCTAGAGTTTATTAATTCACAGATTCATATCCTATCAGGAATAATTCTTCACTTCCTTCTGCACTTGAACTTTTGTTTTCAGATCAAGATGAGTCAGTAGCACTTTGCAGATAAAAGAAGCATCAGATGTGGATGTTCCATTCCTGGAAGTGATCAAGACCCATATGGATGGGGCTTTGAGCCACCTGGTCTAGCAGAAGGTGTCCCTGCCCATGGGAGGGGGGTTGGAACTAGATGAGATTTAAGGTCTTTTCTAACTCAAACTATTCTGTGAATCTGTGATTCTATGACTCTATGTTCCAAAGAGAAAGAGGTTGAACTTTGCTGATTCTGGGTCTGCAGACAAATATCCGGAAATCACAAGCTACCTCTCATTCTTTCTCGGAAAGGTAATCTTAAAAAACCAAAACAAACCAGATTATTTAGTATCTGGATGAAAAGTAACTGAAGCAGTTACAGCTGCATAATATTACTTAATCCAAGCCAGAAAGCAAAATCTGGACATTATAGGAAATAAATGTCTTGATGTGGAAGGCATACAGTGAAATTTCCACTTTTTAGAATGATCACCATGCTTAAATACTGCTGTCAAGTTTCAAATAGATCCAGTTCTTCAGGTCACATACTGCTGCTGGTGTGGGTTTTACAGACCACACATGTCTTCTGTGTCTTAACTGCAGACTTGGCCATTATCGGCCATTATCCTATGAATGAAATGCTACAGCATCTCTTTGTTATCCCTTAGTACATCCATGAATCAATCAATGCTGATACATAGCAGTAAATACATTTTTTTCCAAGTATGCATACAATGGGTTGGATTTTGGGATCCCACTTGCATCCTTCTCGGCAAGATTGTGGGGCTGAATCCTGTGATAGCTTAAGAAAAGCTCACCAGCTCTGTAAAGCATTGAACCCTCAATTCCCACTGAAATAATGATGGTTGAAAAATACAAAGCAACTCCCTCCCTCCCTCACAGAGTCAGGCCCAGAAAGCAGCGCAGGGGAATTCCATCTCCGCAAAAGGGCAGCTGAGAATATAACCAAAAGCCTCCCTATAATGACTTAACAGTTCACTTCTGGTAATAGCAGCAAGAATCTCACATGAGAGTTAATTTTGACCAAGGCAAATGGAATAATGTGCTGTCTAACTCAAAACCCCTTGATGAAAGCACATTACCACGGCGCTTCCAGCAAGTGGGGAACTGCATAAAATGTGGTTATGGCCAGAAAAGTGGCTATGTAAGAGTGACACCTTCATATCACTGATCTTGTGTACTGGTGTAAGCTGCTACATTGCATTTGTTCATCTTATCAGTAAAAATGCAAAGGCACTGTGTTTTGACTACTTTTAGTGCTATTGAATGAATCCAGTTATAGAGAATATAAAAGATTCCTTGTTGAGTCAGCTTGTCCATATTTTAAAATAAACTCCAAACACACTTTTTTACCATAAGGTTTGTACATCTGTAAGATGCATAGCTAGGTATGGGTTACTATCATAGTTATAACTGACATCATTTAATTGGGGGCTGTTATATTTACAAAAAAGTCATTTTATATGCTGTTTTCCATAAGAACTTTCAAGACTGACAATAACAAATAATACATTTTCATCAGAAATTAAGCTAAATGCTGTTGTTTCTTGTCAACAGCAAAACTGAGCAGCTAGAATTCCTTATGTAGTCTGTTACCTAGTTACTAAACTAGTCAGTAGATAAGTCACATTCGCTATGTGTAACATGACAGTGTGGCCCAAGAAAATTATTTTATAACTGAGATTAAAAATGTGAGAATTACAAATTTCGTGTTTAAAACATGCCTTAAAACAATTACATTTTACTTCTATTTAATTAAATGACAGTTTCATTCTCATGAATCTCTTAAGACATCTATGATTTTTTCCATTCCTGAAGAATTCATACCAGCAATCTACACAGCTGATTAATAAACTGCTACATTTACCTCAGTAACTGTTAATTCAATCTAGTGATACTCAATACTTTGCTAATTTAAATGCAGTAAGAGTGATAAACCAATTAAAGCTACAAAAGATTGACATTTAGACAGACACTGACTTTCATGTGACTAACTATAGGAGAATCCAGAGCCCAAGCTAGCCACATGATTTCTTTAGAGAACACCTGGAGTCAAAATAAGATTAAGAAATGTCTTATTTTGATTCCAGAAGGATTTCATATCTGATTTGAAATCCCTTTAGAGGATTGTCTTACAAAATGGGTGACTGCTTTGGCCAGGAGTAAAAGGGCTGCCTTCGGGGGTGGGGGTTCTGAAGGAGTTTATGGATCAGTACTTTGGCACCCAGAATCATGAAAGATACAGCACTTCTGGGTATCAGCCCAGAGGGCAGAAAATTCTCACACTGTCATAGTGTGGTCAGCACCACAACTCCAACACCAAATTGGTTGCCCATCCTGACAGTTTTGTTTATCCCTTATGAAAAATATGCAGTGAAAGTGGTTCTAAAATCCTTTCTAGGATCAAGCTCTTGCGCTTCTCTATCTTTATAATGAGCTTCTCTGATCTAATGAAAATTGCGCTGTGCATTTTATTTTGCCCGCTGTAGGCTTTTCAACTTTGTGTTGCATTATCTAGTTCACCTTAAGAAGAAAAATTCTTAGAGTTTAAACTTCAATCTCTTCCTTTATAAAAAAAAAAAAAAGAACTACAAGCCCTGCTGACTTCATGGCATTAATAATGCATAAAAATGTAGACGGGGACATCTACTGTGTGCGTGGAAGACATCCTCTCTGTTTTGGAGGGCATTTCTATCGTCAAAATATTTATAGTGAAATTCCTAAGGAGCAAAAAAAGCAGAGGAAACATCCTTTTAAAATGGCTGGATCACTCCTTTCCAACTATGGATATATTAAACACCTGCAAATGTAACAAACACGTTAATGTAAGAAGTTACTTTTTTTCTCAGGGCCACGTAAATTCTTAAAATGTATCTGTCATCATAATGGGAATTGCAAAAAAGACAGAGGGCTTTGCTGTCCTGAAATGTACCCAAACGGGCTACTCAGAGCACAGATATCTTTTGGAGACTGATATGAAATAACTGGATAGGTAGCAGCAGATGGATGTGTCGAGAAGATGGGTTTGCTCCTGGATATATTGAGTGCAAAACAGAGATCTGAAGACATGAAATCATACCTATCTTAATCATAGAATCATAGAATAGTTAGGGTTGGAAAGGACCTTAAGATCATCTAGTTCCAACCCCCTGTCATGGGCAGGGACACCTCCCACTAAACCATATCACCCAAGGCTCAACCTGGACTTGAACATTGCCAGCAATGGAGCATTCACAACTTCCCTGGGCAACCCATTAAAGTGCCTCACCACCCTCACAGTAAAGAATTTCTTCCTCATACCCAATCTAAACGTCCCCTGTTTAAGTTTGAACCCGTTACCCCTTGTTCTATCACTACAGTCCCTAACAAAGAGTCCATCCCCTGCATCCCTGTAAGCCCCCTTCAGATACTGGAAGGCTGCTCAGAGGTCTCCACGCAGCCTTCTCTTTTTTTAAACCCAGAAACCCATGACCACCCTGAAAAACTACACTTGGCTAAAATATACAGAATGTTCTGTTTGACATTTTCAAATTGAGTTGCATTACTGTAGTGTAGTTTGGCCATTATTCGGACCTTGATTTATCTCTGCAAATATTAAATATTGACTTTTATTTGCTTAGTATTGACAGAAGAGTCTGATTAAAACTACTTAACCTTTTATACCCATCTAGAACCATCATTTGCTTCCATTAAATAATTCTGTGAAGTCTCTCCCATCTTTCCTGTGTATGTCAGTGAACACACCAATAACCAAAAGCATTTCTGGGCTATCACTGAAGACCACAACGCATCCTACAGATACACTGCAGTGTTCTAATAGGGTCAATAAGTTCCCCCATTTCTCCATTCTCAACAGAGACGAATCAAGTTTCTTACTTTAAGGTTCCCTACAGAGAATATAACCAATTAACTCCAGTACCTGGCACATCATGATATAAACCCTACTGCTTTCATTAGAACAGAAATATGCTGGGTAAATAGCATTAGAAAACTACTCAGAGAGGCTTCCAGCCTTAGGGACTCATCTTTTTCATGAAGATTAGGTCATTTAAATTACATTTACTAATAGTTTAGAAATATAAAAGGAATCCTCAAATGGGCAATGAAAATTTTTTTCTTATTTGTTATCTTAAAAAAGAAAAAAGATCTTTGGCTTTACCTCCAAAGTGACTTCTATGTCAATCCAGCGCAGCTGGCATATAAAATTAGATCTTGTGTGCTATAACATCAGTTATTTATATACTACCTCTTCCTGTCAGAAGAAAAACTCAAAACTTCTTTTCCATGTACAAAGTCTGCCCCAGATTGCCTTTTCTTCCTTTACTGATGACCTTTCTGCAGGTCCAGAACAAAAGTTGCTATCCCAGCGGCAGTAATGTCATCTCCATGAGTTTTCCCATTTATCACAATAATATAAGATACACACAACAAAATCATCAGACACCACTCATCATCATTCATCATCGGGATATGCTCATGTGTACGAAAGTGTAGATTTCACTATTTTGGCATGATAAATATTATTCAAGTCTTAATGTAAAAGGATAACAAATAATTGTTAAAGCACTGGCCTTCCTTCTGTATCTTTGAATGTCAGAGAGATACCCACCAACATTTTATTTTGCAAGATCAAGAGTTCGAGGTATGATTAACATTTTTTGATAACACTTTGGGTTTGGTTTTATTTGAAAACACTACTTGTTTGAAGTACATGGTACTTCATTGGTACAACATTCTTGTCCCTACAAGAGGCATGAATGGTACAACATTCTTGCCTCTAACTTTTGACAAACTACAGTTGGGCAGAGTTGGAGGTGTGTTTTACTAGATAAATACTGAAATGTTCTGTTCCTCAGAAGTATTTGTGTCTAAGATGGGGGGGAGGATATTATTAATAAAGGGCCCAGGGAAGCTGAGAGAACACACAAGAGACACCCGAAGGTGCACTGTGGTGAAGGTGAGTTGAACCCTGCTGGAAACCACTCACTGGCAAAAAAGTTCACAATGCTTTTGTTTGTTAAGTCACAGCAGCACTGGATTTCCACTGCAAAGATAATGCTAGTTTTGTTGGTCTAGTTCTGTCATGCCACATCTTTATGCATGTTACCCCCTGTGTACCCTATTCCTTTTTGTCTTCCAATGAAATTATTTGCCTTAGAACATCCTTGATTCCGGACCCCATAGAAGTGGAACAAGTTTTATCAGCTGCTGCCATGCTTACTTCATTGCTATCTGTCCTACAATTTGCTATCCCTTATCAAAGTGCACGCAGGACTATCCCATCTCACCACTTTCTGACAAAAGGAGAGAGTTGCAACCTTCATATTATCTAAGCAGAGGAACAAGAGATTATGCCAGCCATAGCTGCCTCTTGGAAGAAGAAAGCCTTTCCGAGTTCTGAGGCAGAAACTGGCAGGGGTGCTACTATGGGATTGAAGACATTTGTCAGTGCAGGTCATTGGTGACAGACACTGACAGTAAAGAAGTCAGAAGAGTGGGTTTGGGCTCAAAAGCCTAAAGAGTCCCTAAAGCAAATTACCACTAACACTTCAAGACCTGAACTGGGAATGACCTCATCAGTGTGAACCAGAAGACTTTGCCTCATTAACGGATCTGCCAAATTAAGAAAAGTTTGTTTCGTAGAACGGAACACTAATTATACCGTCAATTCCGTGAACTGACGAAAAAATGGCTGGCAAAATTTGTAACCTGAAAACATTACAGAAGTGACATCTAGTTTACCGGCCACCTTCCTGATAAATGAGACTGCCAATGCTGTAGCCTTGTAAAGGTGGCAAGATTCATCAATATTTGACAAATGCTATATACCAAGCCTCATGCTTACAAAAAAGGGTTATCCTATCACTGCAACTAAACAAAATCTTATTAACCCTAAAAAGTCTCTTAATTTTGTATCCACTAAAGTAATGGAATCTAAATTTCTTTGCTCATTTTTGTATGTATAAGGATTACTCTATTTATGTAAGGATATTAAAACTTAAAGTGCTGAAAAACTTGTCCAAGTCCTTGTCCTGCTTAACTGAGAGAAAAAAAACCTCAATAACTCTATATTGTCTTTGAGCTAGTTTGAACCTCTAAAAATACCAATCTATTCAGAAATAAATCTTTTATCTTGCATATTCATTGCCTTGGTATCAAAGAGATGCTTTTATGCATCCTCAATTATCTCATTTCACCCTTGTTCTTGCTCTTTCCCCTCTGCAGAATGTTTTCCCCAGTAAAGTAACAGCAAAGACTCAACCCAAATTGCTGCTTAAATATGAAAAATAGTCACTATTCTCTCAATGTACCAGCATATTTTAGTACTGTAGTATTTATTCCTAATAATATATACTGAAGGGCCAAGTTTCCTGAGAGTATACACATTGCCAGTGCTCGATACTGTTATCTGCTCTTCTTTCACACCACAGCAAAGACTGCTAAGTGCAGGTCCCTCAAGATCAGGAAACTGATATCAGCTAGATTAGCACTCTTGCACTCAACTCAGGAATGACAGCTTCAAGTGAAATACTCTAAAATGTCATAACCATCAATAATGTTGCACATTCCAAGCAAATGCTCTTTCTCCTTCTAAATGATATTTGCATAAATGCAATGGTTATATATACAGGGCACCAGTATTACTGGATTAATTATTTATCATCAGAAATCTATTTTACTTACCTGCCTGCAGTCTTGCCGGCTTCTTTGCTCGGAGCAGCTATTCAGTAAATGCTTAAGCTGTTCAAAATCTTTGTCCTGAAACAAAGGGAATATACAAATATTGGTCCCTGTAGTTATGTGGATTGTATCTCACCTTTTTCCAAGGACACTTAATGTATTTTCATTATTAGTTTCTACAGTAGCCATGGGGAAACACCTGAGATATGATTTTGTATTTCTTCAGAAAAAAGTACATCTTACTTTACAAAACAGTTTCTTTATAAAATACAATAACGTACGGGTTGAGAAATACTTAACAGAATATAGTTTGATTTGAATGCTTTCTACTGCACTAATAAAAACTCAGCCAACACCTATAAACTTCTATTTTTCAGCTTTCAACAGTATCTGATTTGCTACCTGCTTGTTCCACTATGGAGTCCGGGTCCGAAAGGTGCTGAGCTTTCTAGTCTCATTTATTTTCTTACTGCTGCTTCAAGAATATAGTAAAAGGTAGAAAGCATGTGCTGTGATCTGCCCAGGCAAATCTTTGCATCTGGTCAAGTCTTCTATATGTGAAGAAGGTTTTGTATATACATAGTGTCAACACATATAGGCAAACTATATCAAAGTTAAGGACTGAACAGGTAAAATGAAGAATAAGTCTCCTTAAGCAGACAACCTCCTGACACCATTTTCTGTCAGACATTGCATACCACAAAAATTGGTAGGAATTGCACTATTCAGCTGGATAAAAAAATAACACATGCGAAGCAACTTATTAGGGAAGAAATCATATGCTTTGCAGAGATTAGTCATGGTTGTACATGTATTAAGCTGTCCAAAAGAGCTGACAACCATATTGATGTATTGTTCAGCTGATGGATCATGCACAGATTTGGAATAGATTTCTACAAGATCTCACCAAAGCCTCTGAAGGGAACTAGAAACAGACTGACACAGCAAAGGCTGATACAGGGTTAAAAGGAAATTCCTTCCTTAAAAAAAAGAAAAAAAATGTGTATAAAAAGTTATTGCTTGAATGAAAGAAAAATTATTCAAAATGGCTTCGACACTTATGCATATGTTTTGTTTTAGCAGAGAACAGTTAATCCAACCAGATTATTCATTTGCTTCAAGGGTAAGCAGCTGGAGAGGAGCAAAGCAAAGCAATATAAAAATAGTGTACACCAAGGAAACAATGGCAAATGTGTTGCTGTGTGTATGTTATTTAAGATGTGAATTTATAACTTCAAGCATCAAAATCATCTGCAACATTCTAGAAAAACATGGCATCCACTATTATACAAAATGCTCACATGCAAGCGTATGCAATCACTATTGCCATACAGCAAAATTTTCCAACTCTTGGTTAATGTTATTGACAGACATTGCAAACCTACACAAGCGAGAGCACCTCTAGACCAGTAATTGCTTCAGCTGGAGTGCATACTCCATCAGAGAAGCCACTCCAGAACAAACTGAAATTGGGGTGATGTGGATTCCCTGGTGTCCAATAAAAGGTTAATTATGACAAAAACTCTTCTTGTGGGTAGGACATTCACAGCAGCTCTCACCACCTTGGTCTGGTGTCTAAGCAGGGAATAGGTCTTACAAAGACATAGCGCAACTGTGCTACAAAATCAACCAGCCACCAGACAGAAGCTCTTCGGAAACCAAGTTTAATTAGTTCCAGAATAAATTAATTGATTAGTTCAACAGAAAGGCTTCATTCTGTTTGGCAGAGAGAATAAAGCTTCACTTTCCTGTTGCAATATGTTTCAATCATTATGTGTGTGGTGAGGGGATGGGGGGAATACATTTGGAACTTTTACTCAGCAGTGATTCTAGACTATTGGAAAACTTTACCAAAAAAAGAGAAAAAATTACAGTCTTCAGCCTTTACTGAACAGTCAATCTGCACTGCCAGAATGAACAGAACAGAACCTTCCCATAAAAATGACAACTTTCTGGGTATTTTATAGCCTATAACCAATGTAAGTGACACTTTTTTTCATTACGACTGCTTCTGTTCACTAAAGAATGCAAATACCATGAAGTACTGGAATGAAAGACGCTGTTTGCTTTTTATTCAGTTATACTTTGGTGAAAACATTTTAAAGGTGACAAATCTGAACAGTCTTGAGTCCCAGGAGACAAAGTCACAGAAAACTTTTGTTTATATGCCTAATGCATTGTGAATATAAGTTTTCCCAGGTCGTGAGTGCATTGTTGAATGATTTCATTCAGTACTATCAGCAGTGTCCACACTTGGGTAGAGATCAGCCAAGCCACACCAGGTGCAGGGTCCTGGTCTATAATTCCATGGGACAAAGATCTTTCTTTGTCTTCACACAGTTCTTTAGTAATGGGAAGGAAAATAATTAATTAGTATATGTCTGTCTACAGGAGAGAAAGGGAGGCTATGGAATGTAATTGTAGGAAAATGCTAACCATATATGCAAGTTACATTAGCTGTCTGAAAAGCATTGCTCTGACAGTCAAGACCTCTCACTACCATGAGAAGGCAATAGTGAACAGATGATGCAAATGTAATCCGCATTATGAACTGAAGCCTGGCAGAGACAAAAAGAGGTTGACCCACACTTTTTCCACCTTTGTGCAATATTCTCTAATTCTAACTTAAAATTCAGACAAGAAAAAAAAAAAAATGAAGCACCTTGTAGTTTTATTTTACTGAACTTACACTAATATGTAATATGGTTCAGGGTCTTTTTTCAGTTATGGGCTGAAAATGTAAGAATTTAATAAAGACCAAGAAAAACCCATAATGAATCCAAGTTTTCATCAGTAAATGTTAAGGATTTTCCAAGCCAAAAAAGCAGAAGTTTGCCCTGGACACCTGCTCTTTTTTTCAAATACCCTGCATCAAATCAAGTTAATTTTATGTGCCCAGAGAGCCCTAAGGATGTCAGGTGAGGAATGCAAACAGGGGGGTATTCGAGTTTTTTAAGTGCTGTGGTTTGTATGCAAGATACAAGACTTGATGACTACTATAGGAGTTGTGACTCTGATTAAGAGTAGACCAGACAAATGAGCTAGATTGGGTTGATCCTTCCTTGAGAAAGATGAACAACCTACAAGTCTTGTGAGTAGCTTCAGCTTTGAGTAGTTTCTTCCCTGTCCAGGACTCTAACTAAACTAGACAAAGCAGAAGAGCCATTTGCCTTCATTGCAACAAGTCCTGCTCCGTGAAGAGGAAGACAGAAACTAGTTTAAGATCAGATCACATAATTTGCAAAAGCTAGGTCATTACATTTCAGTTAATTATTCTTATACTGAATATAAAAGTATTTTATAATTGACTAAAATTACTCTGTGACAACGCCAGCAACTTTTGAAAGCATCTGGAGATGTGTCCACCAGTCCCTTACTATCTTCCTATGATGAATTAAATCCACTCTCAAAATTCTTATATTTTATTCCTTCTCTAAATGTATTTGATGTTAGCCTTTTTGAGTAATTGACAGAACAAGAACTTACAAAGATCTATACGAAATAAAACACATTTTAAGCCCCACAACTGTCAACTACGTGCTCATCCCCTAAATACAAAATCCATACAAATTACGCAGTGGTATAGATTCCCGACTCTTTATGAATTTTTAAAAAATGGATCAGATATCCAGCAGAAGTTTATAGTGTTTTAAGAGTGCTTTGCATCACGTTGATGTATTGATTTTAAATATAAATTCACATTAATCTGAAGTAATTGACTATCTACATTAATAATAATGTTCAATTTTCATGAGGGAAGAGAATAGTTCTTGTGCCAAGGCAAATGAAATTTATTACTAGAGACTATAGAAGTAGAGATGAAAATCATTATTAAAGAGCATGAAGAGGCTCTTGACAGAGAATCTGTTAAAGTTGCCAGGGGTAACTCTTGAAAAAAACCTGCATTTATTCAAAAGAATTATGAGCAAATGGGAACATAAAAGGGCAGTTTTTTTGGCGTCACAACCTAATCTACTTCAAATGTGATTATCAAGATACTTCTTAACTTCTTGGCCAATGGAACTCTCTACTGTGCTTTTTTTCCCCTGTTTTTTTTATGAAGCACGGCACCAAGAGCCATTGTTTTAAACACAGCGGTCACAATCCTGAGCTAAGATTTCAAAAGCTTCCAGCTGTCAGGAGATTAACAGTCATCTGTATGCCTAGAAAGTAATTTGGGGTTTTTTAACTTCTTTTTTTAGTTTTTTTTGTTTTGTTTTTTTGGGGTTTTTTTGTTTGTTTGTTTTTTTTTTTTACTTTGCTAATGTCTGTAGGGTTTTGCCTCCACAAAGAAAACTGTGTAACATTGAATGGGTTATATTTGAATAACAAAGTGCTGAACCCATCATTCCAGGATTTTATGCTGCTAATTAAATGTGGCTCCAATTCATCAATGTATTATTATGTGCTTTGCTGAACAGGAAGCTAAACTCTTATTATATAAGTTAACTTACTTAACGCCATAGTTTTCAGCTCATACACATGTAAATCTCAACACATGTACATTCTACAGAGGAGAATTAGATATTTCTCTCTCGTGTTATGTTTCCAAATTTGCTTCTAAATTTCATCCATAAACCAGCATCTGGTTACTATTCTGCAAAGAACAAGTACATATTTTCTGTGGAAAGGAAAACTTTTGGCGGGATGTTGGCATGGTGTTGCATCATTTTTGCCAGTGATGGTCACGTTTCAATTTTGAGAATGAAAAACCAGTATATGTTCAATATGAACTAGACAAATTTGAGTTTCAGTTAAATAAAATCTCAAATAAGCTCTTATCTTCTTTCATCCAAGAAAACAGAAAAGTATTACTCTTTCTTAAAATGAGCAATTACATCATACCATTAGAGAAAACACTTATATTTAGGTTTAAGTGTTCTTTACCAAAACCGATGAGATCTTGAGTCATCTTCTGCTTGAGCACCCATATATTCTAAGGTTGGTACAAGACTTTCAATGGCATCCCAGAAGGAATTTGTGAGAAAAGTAGTGCTACGCAAACATTTTAATCAACTGATGTCTTCCTCAGCATGTATTTCTATGCTTCTATTTTAAAACTGAGTGACTCAAGCTGTACCTCACCGAATAGCACTTCTACATGAAACACTGTTATCTCTGCTGCTTCTGACAGTTTTCAGTAAAACTTAACTAGATCTATGACTCATTGCACAGGGATCTAATTTTATTGTCATAGCTTTCAAAATGTGAATAACTAGCCATGTCAAGGAGTCGGATCATCAATAATGTCAGTGCGAAAAGAGGACTGAGAAAAGTAAATCATTAATAACAAGTGGGAGAAAAATAGGTCATGAATTAATTTGCTTTGTAAA
Source organism: Psilopsiagon aymara (assembly GCA_024733675.1). Classification (NCBI taxonomy): domain Eukaryota; kingdom Metazoa; phylum Chordata; class Aves; order Psittaciformes; family Psittacidae; genus Psilopsiagon; species Psilopsiagon aymara. The sequence continues at coordinate 28,119 of JANRGW010020890.1, forward strand.
CCTCTCTATACATCCAGCTCATTATAGAATGGTTTTCATTATATTATTTCTAGTTTATATTCTAAAATCTTATCAGCAATGTTAAAAATGTGGTCTGAAGCCTAAGCTGTGAAGAATACTTACAGGCAATAAACTAAGTGTTACCAGAGAAAACCTGGCTGAAACCTCAAACATAAACAGCTATTGGGAGTAGCATCTAATTTAAAGAAATGATCAGTTGTGCTTTTCAGCCTACAGAGATCTTTGCAGTCCTGTGAGATAATTCTGAATGTTCCCTTTTCCTACCTTTTATGCAGTAACATGGTCAAGCAAGGAGCAATGGGAAAGATGCTTCCAGAGAACACTGACTCATAACAGTGGGCTTCTCGACAAGAATTTGAGAGACAGATCAAATGTACATGTTCTGGAGGGCTTCAACATGCAGAACACAGTGAAGTCCCACCTAAACATGGCGACCATTTTACTGAGACAGCAATGACTACTCTGAAGCCCACCAGAATTAAAGGAAATTTTGTTACTGACTTAATGAGGTTTGGATCAAGCTCCAAGTAATCAGGTACACGTATATACCAATGCACATTAGCAGATCCAAAGGAGTATAGGGACCTATCATAAATATTGCTTCTAAAGCTGGCAAATTGATTTGTACCAGAACAGTATGACTGAGGAACAATAAGGACTAGAGAGATTTATCCTTTTAGGACCTTTTATTACATCTATTAAAGTTGCTGTCCTGGGCGCAGTAAGGAAAACTGTATTTGGACATGGGAAAAGTTTGCAGAGAAAAGACAAGGTATAAAAAAGAAGCAATTAATATTTAGAAGAAAGGTCTAAGACACTCACCTGGTGACTACTTCATGCTGTAGACCTTTGATCTTTCTTTCTAGACTGCTGTGAGCCTGGATTAGGGGTTCTGCAACTTTCACAATCATCTGTAATTCACTGTGTGGACATTCACTGGTAAATCCCAGTTAAATTTGGATTTAAATTTGTTTGTGGCCCTGGTAGCCAGGAGTTCAGTTTGTTCTGTTTATGTCTATGCAACCATAACCATGGGCAGGAATAGCTGAGGTAGGGCCGGGGTGTTGGATGCTAGAATAAGAAGTTGATCCCAGTCCACAGTGTGTCCTTGCCTGGACAGCTGCCCAACTGTTGGCTTTCAGTTATGAACCGTCAGGATTTGGGCTTACAGTATCACAGCTAAGGTGGATCTGCAGTTGCACTGTTCAAAACATCCACTCAGCTTCTAGGAAACTGTTTCTTTTTCTGTTCAGCAATAATAATACCAGCAAAAAGAATCATATAACTGTAGAATCATTTCTGCTGGAAAAGACATTTAAGATCATCCAGTCCAACTGTTAAGTTAGCACTGCTAAATCCACTGCTAAGCCATGTTCCTGAATGACACATTTACGGGTCTTTCAAGTACCTCCAGGGATGGTAACTCCACCACTTCCCTGGGCAGCCTGTTCCAATACTTGACAACCTTTTATTCCAGCCTCATTTCCAGTCCCCCCAAAGTCAGTAAAATAGTAGAGAAACAGAGAGGAAGAAAATTATTTTTGAGTCACCTCCAAAGTGGAACGTTCATTTCTCTCTGCTGAAACCCAGTAAGGGAGAAAGACTATGAAGAATAGGGTAGACATGAAGAAAAATGTTTATGGGCATTATCCAAAATACTACAGGTATCCTGATATCCGCTGTAACAAAACTGTCCTGATACATTCTAACAGAATCAAAACAATCAAGAGCAGTAGTCAATGATGATTTTCTGTTTCTTATTAAAGCATTCAATGTTACAATCACCCTTGTAACTTTACACGTATATATTCAGATTGGTTGTTTAATGTAGCATTTGAGAATGCATTAAAAGATATTGCACAAGCAATTTAACCTATATAATACTTTTTGAAATATAATTTGATTTAAGAGGTGGCTTGAAGAAAACAGTTTCATCACAGCACAGGATCCTCTGAGCAAGTCTGCATACACAACAGCTCAGAAATGAATCCAGAGACATCTTTTACCAAAGTCTATACTGCAGGGTTTTGGTTTTTTGAGGGGGTTTGAGGTTTTGGGTTTTGTTGGGGTTTTTTTGGCTTTTTTTTGATAGCTGCATCTAACAGATAGAAATAGTTAATATTTAAATATTTAGAAATTATTATAGAAGTTATCAAAAACTTTTGTCCCTTTTTCAAGATTTCAAATGTGAAAACTGTAATATCTGTAATGTCTGTGCTTTAGGAGTACATGGTTTGGGACATATTACACAGGTATTTATGAATGTGTTTGCCATGAGCCTCATTCAGCTTCACAGCCAGCATTCAGCATGTACAACAGGTGCTCACGGCAGTGTGCAAGCAATGTTCTTTCCGTATCTAACTAGGCATGAACAAAAGGTAGGAGGTAGAGGAGCAGCAGAACATATATCACTCTGGCTCAGAGAGCAGCTACACAGCCCTAAAGCCACACCTAAAGTCCAGTCATGGCTTTCAATGTAAAGTTCTGTTAATGGACAAATTTCTACTAGCCATGTACTGCTGACCAGAGTGGAACAATATTAATATGCAAGAATATAAAAAAGGACCAAAAGTCTAAGAGTATTAATAAATCAAAAGTCTCTCTTGTGAAAACTGAAGCAGAATGACTTACAGTTTGACCAAACTATGAAAAATAGAAATCTAATCCAAGAAAGACCAGAGCTACATACCACTCTTTTCTCAGCTCCATCACTTCCAAGACGACAGTGATGCTTTACTCACTACCTACGCAGTTTCTCCGGTACCAGCCAAATCTTTCACAAGGGAAAAACTGAGCTGTAGGTCTTTTTCTGATGCAACGTGAGCTACAAACTGGCAGGGTCAGGATCAGCTCTCTCATGAGGACTCTGGCACTGAGCATGAACACTGAAACCTCCAACCATAATGCTATTAACACTGGTGGTGACAAATTGAAGTCTGGGGCATAGACCTTGACAATTCTGCTAGAGGTTGCCAGTAAAAGAATGACTGTGACCTGCAAGCCAGTCTGTGCATCATTCCCACATTGAGGGCATGGGCAGGTCACTAAGGTTGTGGCCAGGCATTTGGGCATCCCTGAGCCTCAGCTGCCCAGTGGAAGGTCTTCATGCCAAGGCTCTTTCTTAGCATGCAGTTGTCTCAGTTTGGAAGTAAGTATCACGCTCAGTTCATAAAATAAACCTTCAAAGGTAAGAGATGAAATTTGTGCTTAGTAAAATATATCCCAACCTGGAATTTACAGTAACTTTACTTTCCCAAAGTAGGATCACAACTGGGTTTCTAAACACTGGAGATCAAAAAGAAGCAGAATAAACCAAACCCTTCTGTTTTCTTTTCAATCTGTTTCCCACTCATCTAGCTAGTATTCTCAGTATCATAAAGGACCATCCTCCCTAATTCTATGTCAACATCATTTTACTTGATTCCATTTTGCTTCACAACAGCAAAAGCACCATGTAGATCTATGGCATGAAATTAGTCTCATAATATTGTAAAACAAAACATCAAAACAATTTGTTGGTCTAGATCCTCCAGTTTTTTTTACCTCTTCTAAATCTTCACTTCAGCACTCAATTTCATTCTAAGGTTAGATTACTTCCTAAGTTACATCAAGACTGTAAGAATGAAAAACTCAATAAGGTATTTATACATGATAAGCTGGAGTACAAGAGTTAGGAGACAATATCCAACTGCTATAAGCAGCCAGAAATTAGTTCAAAGGGAAAAGACACACATATTTGCAGAGTGGCAGGAGCAACCAAAGTTTCTGCAAATATCCTAATGTCTGAAGTAAAAGGCCCCTCACATATATTGACATGCTGAGGATGGTGGTTTCCTCTGGTGCCCTGGCCACATTGTCCCTCTGAGGGCTCCTGTTGTGTGGAGGGGAGCTCATTTGCTGTTTATACGGAGTGCCATAAACTAATTTTCCCCTTAACACTATTAATAGCCACAAAGCTGTTGGTGTAGTTACCTGCAGTAACCACCATACGGCTGTCTAATGCCTTTTATAAACTCTGTTCACTCTTTCACTTACTGATGAAAAGAATTGCACTGATTGTCAACTGTTTTCTCGACAAACTGCTTTCAGTGCCATTGCCTCGTGTTTTCCCTCTCTCGCTCTCTCCCCTCAGCAGGGACCTGGCTCAGCCTCGACGACAGCACCGCCTGCTGCAGTCGCCGGAACCCCTCCCTCAGTCCCCCTCCGTCCCGGTACCAACGGGGCAGCCGAGGTAGCTCCGGCGGCTGGCGCCCCGCCGGGCAGCCCCGCCGGCACGGGGGGGCGGGCGGACACACGTGGGGCGGGGAG
>JANRGW010020891.1:2147-14037 GCA_024733675.1 Psilopsiagon aymara
AGGTGTCCCTGCCCATGGCAGGGGGGTTGGAACTGGATGATCTTAAGGTCCTTTCCAACCCTAACTATTCTATGATTTTATGAACTTGGAGAGCTGCTCTCAGGAACAGCTTGTCTATTTCATGGGCTGTCTTAATGAAACAGGTTAACTATTAGTCTGCATAAAATTAGTTGAAGTATCTATTTAGTTTACATGAAATCAGTTGAAGTGTGTTAACTGTAGCAATTTCAAACAAGTATACAAAGAAATCTAGTGTTAATGCTGAAACTATCTTTAGTCCTCTTTCCCTTTGTGAGCTGCCCTTTTGCGCCTGTAGTCTGATCTGATGCTGAGGACTGCTGGAAGTTTGCAGACAGCTGATTGGAGTCTCTCTTCTTGAAATACTGAAGGAAAGTGGGAGCCCCACTGTGGAGTCCTAGTTTACCTGTTGATTCAGGCCATCCATTTCTCAGCTTGTAACAGGATGGGCAGTTGTATTTGTGAGCTTGAGGGGCAAGACATCGGCCATTTCACTCCACAGAATGTCATACAGATGCTTTTTACAGCAGTAAAATGAGGTCCTTTGCATATTTCCAGGGATGGTGTTAAGACACTAAGTGAAACTTAAAGCCTGAAATCAGTAATGGGAATTGGCTCTATAGGATAGGAGTTTTTCTCCTGTCCGGATTAGAATAGTTTTTGAAACTCTGCTACAAAGTGAAAAACCTTGGGGTAATCAGGAATGGAGTAAAAGCTGTCAGTCAATGGAAATGTTCTTGGTACTCAGTGGCACTTCTAAAGCCACAGAGCTTTTTGGGAGTCTTTTTTTTGCGTTATGCTGCTGTATGTTCCTTTCTGTCACTATCTGGATGGAGTCTGACCTCTCTCCTAAGGTAGAACTGCACCTTCTTTTTCCTGCTCTAGAACTGTTAGCTAAGTAATGTTCTGTTTGTTTCCCTTTATCCATAGGCTTTTAAAGCAGACATAGGAAAGGCATGAGTACACTTAGGCAAAAGTCAGTCCTTGTAAGTCTTTAGTGCTGCAAAAGTAGTTATTTATTTGCTTGCACCTTCTCTGGCTCTTTCTTCACTGGTTTATTTCTTCAAGTCAAAATCTTTGGAGCGTTTTTCTGTGGAGTCTAGTGAGCAAACATAGTAAAAGCTGCTGAACTTCAAGTTGGGTACCATACCTTAATGAAACACTGCCTTGTCTCCTTTATGAGAACCTTTGCTTTTGTTTTTGTGAACTGCGTTTTCAGTAGAAGAGAATGGCTTTAGATACTTTCTTTTTATGTAAAGGGATTGCAGCAACGGTGCTCTAAAACCATGGAAGGTTTTAAATGATGTTTCTCACTGTGCATCCCCAAGTGCCCTTTTCTGGTCACTTCCTTAAAGCGGCCTGTAATAACTAGGCACAAGAGGGTAGGCTTTGCTTTAATTCTGAGTTCCCTTCATTTCATGAGTGCGATCTATAGTGTAACCCCTTAACTACTAAGTAAAGTTTAAATTTGTTGTCTTTAGAGGAGGAAACCAAACCAAAACTTTGTATGGCATTTAAATATGCCGTTGAACTACTTCAGTATAGGGTCTGTCTCTGCATTCTGATGTGTTTCTGGAGGAGGCAGGGAAGATGGAGACTTTTACTGGTTGGGTTTTTTTTGGTGCATGATTATTTTTTGTGGTGTTGTTTTGTTTTGCTTTGCTTTTTAACGTAAACCTTTTAAATCCTTCTTCTGTATGTTAAGATGGCAAAGGAGAAGCTAAAAGTGAGGAAGAAGAAAAGCGCCGAATTGAGGCCAGAAGAGAGAAACAAAGGCGTAGAAGGGAAAAGAACAGTGAAAAATATGGTGATGGATACAGGTTGGTGATACCTTCTGTCTTGTGGGCAGTGTTTTTCTTCCCTATTATTCTTCTGTTAGAATATGTCTTATTTCCTCAAAGCCCTTTTGGACTGATTTTATCAAAATAAAATGTAATGAAGAAATGAGCAAAAAACATCACCCCCCAAAGCCCCCACCCCAAAACAAAATCCAGAAACTAACCTAAACAAAGAAAGATATCTTGAACCCAAACCCAGCACCCAAATCTTGCACCTTAGAAGACTGGATGTTTCACTGGAGCTCTGCTGTATCAGAAAATACAAAGTACGCATTGGTGCACACTTGAGAAGCAGATGAGAATGGTACTGCTTTGAAGTATGTATTTCAGTCAAGTATAAATTCATGCTGATTTAATAAGCTGTTAAAAAATGAGTTTATTCTGGTTTCCTATGTATGGTGAGCTGTTGTGTAGCAAAAATAAGTGGATAGTTCTTTAACTTTTCTTAGTCTTTCCACAGCCAAGCCGGCTAATGGCCAGCACTGTACAAAAGTCTTCAGTATCAGTCCCGTATATGATTGTAGTGCTGATGCCATCATACTAAGGTGGCCATATTTCCTTAAAAAAAGGTTATATAGTTTTTAGTTTTAAAATGAGCTTAAAGTGAATTATTTTGATTATTTGTAGTTAGGAAATCATGGACTGGGCTTGACTCTGAGAAGTCCTACAAAAGGTGACACAGACTAGAGCTGTGGTAGATAAACTCACAGAATAATGTGGCTTTTAAATGGTTAGCTTCTGATTTCTGCAGTTTTCATCTTCTGCATAGATAACTCATCTGAGACTAGCCTCATTTACGGTTGGTTCTTGTAGCAGGTACCCTTCATAATGGTGAAATACTGCAATTTTGCTTTTTCACTTAGGCGTCTTCAGTGAACATTTCCCTTTCCTTTTCTGATTAGGTTTGTCAAGTCTTTATGGTTTTGCTGAAAGAGGGAGGAATGTTTCTGTAATAGTCATACTGTTTGTTGTATTTCTCTTGCAAGAATGGCATTTACTTGCTCATTTTGCAAGTTTCGAACATTTGAAGAGAAAGAAATTGAGGCACATCTGGAGAGTGCAGCCCACCAGGAAACATTGGATCATATCCAGAAGCAAACTAAATTTGACAAAGTAGTGATGGAATTTCTTCATGTAAGACAACTGCTTTTTTGATCTATATAATACTTTTACATTAGAATGTCCTTAAATTCTACCATTGCTTAATTTATCACTGCAGATGACTTTTGGCACAGCACACATTATTAAAAGCTGAAGCAAATTCAGAGTCTGTAAAATAGTGTTGCTTTGACAATTAAAAGTAATGCCTTAAGAAGTTAAAGCAATTAATTGCTATTTATTACAGAGCTATTCTGTTCTAAGTATAGATTCCTATTGTGATATAAACCATCATACACCAAACATGCTAGAGTTTTTTTATCTGACTCTCTGTAGGAGTGTATGGTGAATAAATTCAAGAAGACAGCTCTGCGTAAGCAGCAGACGAGTAGCCAAACAGAAAATGCTCAAGCTGTTGAAAAAGATATAATGGAAGGTGAGTAATGTTTTTATATGAAAATGCATACTGTGGAGCTCTGCTTGTCCTTTTCTCCTTTCATTCTTCTTTGATAGAATCAAAATGATGAGTTTTCCCACCTTTTCTGTTACCTGGTGGGGATTCCTTGCTTTGTTTGTGATAAAATGTGGCATGTCAGCACAATGGGAGATGGCAAGCCTTACTGGTGTTTGCTGCCCGGTAGTGATGTCAGAAAGTAAGATAGTGTTCTAAGTACTTGGCAAACAGAATTACGTGTACTTTGCCATCATCTTACTCAGTATAATGCATGAGGAGTGGTGAATGCAGATAGATTGTGAGAGAGTGTGTAATAAAGCAGTAAGGTGATAATAGTCAAATATGATGGCAGGGATCTGGATAGTGCAAGTACAATAGTGGTTTTGAGGGACACTGACAGAAAAGGAACTTCATTAATTTCTTGGCTTCCTGAGGTGCAGGAATCTTGGCCTGATTTATTTTTTTTTCCCCTGGCTTGCCCTGCAGGCAGTTTCTAGAACATTTTGTGTCCCTGCCTTTCTGTGCCAATATCATTCCACCTTATCCTTTGCTTGGGGGATTTCAAAGGATGTGCTAGAGCCAGAGGGAACACTGTTTGAGTACTTTAGGCAACAATTGTGTTTGGATATTACCTTAATTGGAATTTAAATTCTAAAAGCAACTTAAAAACTGGTATAGTCTGTATCTTAACAAACTTTCAAATCTTTTTTGAGTAGAGTCACAGAATAGTTAGGGTTGGGAAAGACCTTAAGATCATCTAGTTCCAAAGCCCCTTTCATGGACAGGGACACCTCAAGGCTCTGTCCAACCTGGCCTTGGAACACCGCCAGCGATGGAGCATTCACAACTTCCGTGGGCAACCCATTCCAGTGCCTCACCATCCTTACAGTAAAGAATTTCTTCCTCATATCCAGTCTAAACTTCCCCTGTTTAAGTTTGAACCCGTTATCCCTTGTCTCCTGTCACTACAGTCCCTAATGAAGAGTCCCTCCCAGCATCCCTATAGGCCCCCTTCAGATGCTGGAGGGCTGCTATGAGGTCTCCACGCAGCTTTCTCTTCTCCAGGCTGAGCAGCCCCAACTTTCTCATCCTATCTTTATACGGGAGGTGCTCCAGTCCCATGATCATGTTTCCTCATGGCCCTCCTCTGGATTTTTCCAACAGCTCCATGTCCTTTCTGTTTTGAGGAGGCCAGAACTGCACACAATACTCCAAGTGAGGTCTCAGCAGAGCAGAGTGGAGGGGCAGGATCACCTCCTTGGACCTGCTGATCACTGTCCTTTTGATGCAGTACTTTCCTTAAGAACTGGAGGGCCTGTGTGCTTTCATGATCAGAATGTTTCGTTGGCATGGCAATACTTAAAATTGCAAGAGGAATTAGATTCATGCACCTCCTGATTGTGAGGGGAGGCAAGGAAATAAATTAGTTCTTACAGAGGGGAAGTAAATCCAACTGTTTTGATGAAGCTCTGATTGTTTCTTGTGTCAAAATGTGTATTGTTAATGGTATTAATTATTGTTGATTTTTTAATAGATGGCATTTTTGTACTTTAAATAGTTCAGTTTGATTGTTGTATGATTCTGATTTTCCTCTTTAGACAGGTAGGGGTTCATATATCATCATCACAGACAGCAAACATAATGCCTGAGTCTCATATATAGTCTGTGGAGAGGAGTTGGAGTATCCAAGTGCAAAACTTCCTCCTTTAACATCACTTTCAGAGAGCCTAGTTTTGATGCCTGAATTTAGATGAATATTCTCTTGTGGTTCAATTTGACGTGATTGACGACTGAGAGCTCTTCTTTTATAGTACGAAACCTCTTCTGCTTACCTAGAATAGCAACACATTTTGTGTTAATTTTTTGAATCTTCTTTGGCAGGGGTTACTGCTGATGACCATATGATGAAAGTTGAGACTGTTCACTGCAGTGCTTGCAGTGTGTATGTTCCTGCATTACACAGTTCTGTTCAGCAGCATTTAAAATCTCCTGATCACACAAAAGGAAAACAAGTAAGATATGACACTTTTTAAAGGCAAGCATAATCTAGGAGTAAGTAAGAAGTGTTAATGGAACTCAGTGAAAGTAACTTCTAAGTTCTTGTTGGTATTGTTCTCTAGAAAGCTAGAATGTCCTTGTTACACTTTGTAAATGTAATGAGCATGAATTCAAATTTGTGTGACAGTTGTAATAGGGATATGATAATTATTCACTGTAAATTGTTTCCTAGGCCTACAGAGAACAAATAAAAAGAGAGAGTGTTCTTACTGCCACTAGCATCTTGAATAATCCTATAGTCAAGGCACGATACGAGCTGTATGTGAAGGTAAGACCGCAACAGGAAAAAGTAATCAGTAACTTTTGATATACCACTCTTTCCTCCATACTGGTAAGAATTTAACCTCAGTGCTCTGTCTTCTGTTTTTGCCTACTAGGTAGCTCACAGATCAAGTATACTTGTAACTTATTTTGCCAGATTGTTGACTCAGGTAATTTCAGATTGCTTGCAGCCAAAATTGGATTTAACAGCTTTTGGTTTAACATTTGTATGCGTATCTAGTAATTTTTAATTAGATGCTCTTATTAAGAAAATCAAGCTTAAAGAAAGCATCAGCAATATCTGTAACTGTGTACATAATGTTAGCTGTAGAGCACAAACCACTTTATAGGTGAGTCAGTCTTTATATTTAGAAGCAAAGGCTCTGGCATGTGGTTTTGTACTAGAGAACAGTGCACAAACTACTCAGCTACTTTGTATTCTGTAGAATTTCTAGAATTCATGGAAGCATACGAAAGATGGAAGCTTACAGCAGTTTGTTGTGATGCAGCCTGTATTGCAGGTACATGGCCTGAGAAACAATTGTGAATTAATTTTATCAAAATGTGGGTTTCTTTCTGTTGGGCCAGCAATGTGACTTTTTCTGTAGTACCATTGTTAGCTATTTCTGGTAGTTACTATTAATGGGTTTATAATATTGCTTCTGCCCAAACAATAGGCTGTTTCAGAGTCTTTCAGCAGTAACTGTGTTGTAGAAATACGACAAGGTGCAAGCCGGTGTAGAAGTCAGTTATGGCTTAAAATACCAAATTAGTCATGTCCTCCAAAATTATGTATGGTCTGAAGCTGATTCACACACCCGAAAACTATTCTGTGTCTGTTCAGAAAAGGCAGCAGATGACCAGATAGCACAGCCTGGAATGTGTGTGATATTTCCAGTCATCCTTCTGGTGTTCGTTGTGGCCTGGTATGCGTATGCGTTATCCCGTACAGCCCCCTAGTGGGGGACTGGTAAATGGGGAATGGAAATGGCCATTCATCAGTTGGAAAACTGAGAACGATAAAGTTTGTGAGATTGCCTTCACAGGGAGACTACTGCCAGAACTGCTATTCCCTGTAGAAATTGATTCTTGACTTTTAATACACTTTAAGCAGCACCTGCTCAGCGAGATGTATCTGGCTTCTGGTTATGCAAATCCCTGTCATCCTCATCCAAATGTGTAATCAAATGCAGACTGAAGGAGTCCCATTTTATTATGCAGCATATGATGAAAAAGAGCATCTGGTGCATGCATTTAGTGCCTGCAGTCTTCAAGGAGAGTAGGAAATCCTTGTTACAGCTAAAAATAACTTGCTTTGAGGTGAAAGGTAGACTGGCTTGGGGAAACAAGGCTCCCTACCTCCCAGCCAAACCCAAACAAAACAGCCACCCTCAAAACAAACAAACCAAAACTCGCCCAAACCCAACGTTTATTTGGAAAGTGTTGTCTATCCTACATATGTAGCGTGGAAGGAGGAAATTCAGAGCAGGGGAGACCTGTGAGGCTGTTGCATAGAGTTGTACCAGATTGCAGGAGTAGGTCATCAACATCAGAAATGCCTTTGAGAAAAGCAGAGCAAAATTGCAGGTCAGTAACTCCTGATTTTTTTATGCATCCGTGTTAATATAGTTTCACATGAACAAATAAGATGAAAGATTTTTCGGCTGAAAATTTCTCTGTGCATATTGGGAAGCTTGTTATTTTAATGTGTGGCCTAGAAGAGGTGCATATCCCAGATGAAGTTGAATTAGGGAAAGCTGTGTTTCTGTTGAGGCAGAAGCACTGTCTTTTAGAACCACACTCCACTGAGAGTTAGTAGTCCTTCATCTCTACCACAATCAGTATTTTGGACCCACCTTTCCCCATTGTGGTTTTGTGTGAAAAATTCTGCCTAAGTCATTTCGATTGCCCCACAAATCTGCCAGGTAACTGCTTGAAGAATGACTATTGAATGTAATTTAGGCTGGCTGACTATCAATTGTGAGGATATGTGCTGTGTGTACCATTGTATAAGACTCCTCAAGGTTGAAGGGTCTGGCTTATGTTTGACTGAAAAGAAGGAGTAGATCATGATTTCTGGTCTGAAGTAAACCACTTGATAAGCAGTAACAACTGCTGTTTTCCTTGGGACACCCTGGCCGCTTCGTCTGAATAAAATGCTGTTTTGCCTGTTGTTTATTCCTCTACCCAATGCTTAATGGAAAATGTTTTTAGTCCTTTGATTTAATCGTCCCTGTTACACAGGTTGTTTGCTCCACATAGTGGGGGTTGTATGTGCAAAAGGAAAGCAAGTAGATAGATGCATCCATTTTAAACGAACTTACAGCTTGGAATGTAGTGTTCTGGAAACACTTGACTATAATGTTTTTTCTTTAACTACATGCTTGTAGTTTGCACTGTGAGAAGGAAAGCAAAGATATAAAATATTTTCATATTTAACTATATTATGAAGGTTTTAAATATGATAAAAGTGCCTGTCATGTTCACTGAAAATGAAAGGATTTATATGGAATTAGCCTAAGATAGTCACTTGGTTTGTGTTTGTTTCAGGTCAGTTACACTTTGTGTCTAACCTCCATGGAAGACAGCATTAGTAAATTAGATGATGTGGCTTTAGTGGAGCTCCTGGTCTTTTATAAAGATTATATTTGTTACACTTACGGTCAGTGACTAGAGTTAGGAACAGAAAGGAAAAAAAAAGTTTCCTGAAAATTAATGTGCCAGAGCTGAGGATTCCAGTCGTCAAACCTTGCACATGATCTTTGTGATCCTCGTGGTGACTGTCTTTTACACTTAGTCCATGATTTTTTTTTTCCAATTCCTGTAGTTGAAAATCCAATTCAATGCTTCAGTTAACAGCATATTGTTTGCATCCTGTCCTTTGCATGAAAGGAACCTTTCCTCTTAATCCCTTCTTTGATATCTTCATCAGATATTCTAATCAAAGAACCCTGGACAGTTTCTCTTACCTTGGCTATTCTTTTAAAGAGCCCTCTCTTTCCCCAGTGTTGGTCTTGTATGGCGCCCTTTTATGCTTCCAATGTACTTATTGTATGGTTAGGTGTTTTTAAAGTTCTTCACTTCTTATTCTCTTCCATCCATATTGGAAAGAGTGGAGGAAATGTACTACAACCCACCTGCTAGCCACTCTGAAACAATCATCTTAGAAGTTCTATGAACCTGTATCAACTCTATTTATAGTAAGGAGGAAAAAAGATCATCTTGTTTCTCAGTCAAAACATTGTTGCTTGATGAAGTCATGGCTGTCTCTAATTTTGGACCATTTAGAACTTCCTAGATAGATTGATGTCTATGATTAAAAGCTGCTTGGGTGTTGCTCAAAGGAAGCATCATAGAGATTGACATTATCTAACACATGATCAGATAGTCCTGGGATATAGTTCATCAGTGAAGCCATTCAGAAGTTTGCCAGTTAGGTTAGGTAGGTGGGCTTTGGAATCTTTTTGGGTCAGGTTTGTAAGACCTTTTATAAACAGATAAAGAGTAGTTTCTGAGGACATACAAATTCCAAAGCTTTTTTTGTAAATACCAGTTCACAGTCTTAAGCTTTCTCTGCAGTTTAAATATTCTAGAGACAAGGAACCCAAAGAATGCATCTCTGGGGAGTGAACTACTTATCTGCTTTTGGTTTTATGCTTTGTAGGCATCATAAACTCTTTCTGCAGCAGTTCAGTGGTCTGCCTGTGTTCTTGGCTTCTTGTTTCGTTTTGTTTTTTAAAGCCATCTGGGAAGATGGGACGAGTGTGGCTGTCAGAATCAACTAGCATCAAAATTGACTCTGCATCCTGGGCCGGATGCCTCTGATGCTACATCACTGGAAAAGAGCACAGTCATTAGGATCTTCCCCTTGAGGACAGTAACTTTTTCCTTAGGTTAAGTACTTGAAAAATGCATTTTTCTCAGAAAAAAATAGTTGGGGAAAGCAACCTTATTCTTTCTGTTATTCTGTAGAGATGTGTTCAGGCAGAAGTAGCGTGCTGAATCCGGTTCTGCTAGGTTAGTCATACTGTCTTCGCAGGAGTGAAATGTAGCAGTTTCCTGTAGTTTGTCCCCAAGAATCAGGGACAGTCAGAAGTCATCTGTAGGAGTGTGGAAGTAGTCCTTCTAGAATTGCATTCTTTAGCTTGAGTTCATCATTGTGCCTAATTTAGACATCAGAGGATTTGAATCTTTCCTTTTGTATCAGACCTGTAAAAGGGCTTCTGATCTCTTTGTGAGTCATTTATCGAGAAAGGCCATGTTTTGTTTTCTTTTGCTCATAATATGCCTGTCTTCCCTCCATAAGGTGTACTCATGAGCGCATCTCCAAAGCTGACCAGGTAAAGTAGTCTTAACTCAGTAGTTAGCTTATTTCTGTCTGGTTTCTGAAATCCTAGTTTCAGTACCCAAATGGGATTTACAGTGTTTGGTTAAACCTCATGGAAATGGCACCACAAGCTTTGCAGTCAGGGGTCTTTCACGCTTCTGTCCGAAAAGGAAAGTACATTTTTGGGGAGTTGCACTAATCCTCACTGAATTAAGCTTTGGATGCTCAGTCTTTTTGTTATTTCACGATGCTTTCTTTTGATGTTGGAATTGAAATGGTTTGGACAGTCATTTTTTTCATGTGTTTTTTTTTTTTCATGAAATGGTTTACAGAGCTAGCAAATATTTTTGGTATTTCAGTGTAGGAGTCTGTTGCTATTCAACAGAATAGTCCTTGGTGTTCTATAGACACGTGGTGCTAGACAGGCATAGTGGATCATCTAAAAGCACCATGAGTTTTAAATGAGACGGGACTTTTCTTGTTTTCATGGGGCTCATGTAAGTTACGATACCAGCTTTCTGTGTACTTGACCTTTACCTGTGAGAGTCTGCTTCTAATCTCTGAGGATCTACTTCTAAAAAAGCCATGTTTAGTATCTAAAAAAAGTTTAAATACTACCTTATTCATGAGGTTTACATATGGCAGCTCTGTCTTTAATTAGGCTATTAGTTAATCGGGCTCAACATCATCACCATCAGAATGCTCTAAGCTGGCCATTATAAAGCATATGCTTAATGTTATCCTGGGACTTTGAATGATGTGGTTTCAAAGAATTCTGCTTGTTTTGGGTTATTGTTTCAGTCTGAATTCATGATTTTCTTTCAGTTTATAGTATCAATGGAGCCAGGTTTTTGTTGACTGGCATTTGCTAAATGTTTTTAGAGCTTTCTAATTTTATGGAGATGTGTAGGCCACCTTGAAGACCCTAACTGAAAAATGCAACTGAAGCAAAAATATTTAAAGCAAACAAAGGACAAGGGGCCTAATACTCAATTTTTCCTTTCTGATCCTCCTTTAAATGATATTCTTGAAATCCCAAGCCTCATGTTGCTGGTGTGATTTGTTCAGATCAGCCTTGCTCTGTAAGCCGTTTGAATGTGAAAGGAGTTTTAGCGAAGGAACTCTCCTATACTTCATGTAGTAATTCTTTATTGTTTATTGATAAATCATTATTCTTAATTATCTAAAACAGGGGAAAGCTGAGGTATGTCTTGAACTGAATTACTGTAGAAAATGGAGAAAATATGAAAATAGTATTTAAAATACTTTCTGAGAAATCTGCTTGGTAATTTGTCTAGATCAGCAATGGAATGAATCTCACGCTAGTCAATGTAGTTAATTCTGGATTTCTGTTTGCTGAAGTTTGCCTTTTTTGATAGAATTATTCAGAGTGAATAAAGGTTTTCGAAAAGGAAAAGCAGAACGAAAGTCTTCAGATTTGAAGCTGTGGGCAGTGGCTGATACACCTGAAGACTGTGCAGCCATTCAGTGGGACCTTGGTAGGCTATGGAGACCTAGGAGGAGAGAAACCTAATGAGGTTCAACAATGGCAAGTGTAGGGTACTGCGCCTGGGAGGAAGAACCCCCAGTCTCAGTACAGGTTGGGGTCTGACCCACTAGAGAACAGTTCTGCTGAGAAGGGCCTGGGTATATTGGTGGATGATAAGTTGACTGTGAGCCAGCAGTGGGCCCTTGCAGCAAGGAGGGACAGTAGTATCCTGGCTGTCGTGGTTTAAGCTGTAAATCAGCCACGCAGTTTGTTAACTCACTTCCCCCTCCTAAAAGAACTGTCGTGATTTAAGCCGTAAAACAAGCAGTTTTGTTCATTCACTTCAC
>JANRGW010020895.1:0-16375 GCA_024733675.1 Psilopsiagon aymara
GTTCCTCCCCAGCATCCCTATAGGCCCCCTTCAGATACTGGAAGGCTGCTATGAGGTCTCCATGCAGCCTTCTCTTCAGGCTCAACAGCCCCAACTTTCTCATCCTATCTTCATACAGGAGTTGCTCCAGTCCCTGATCATCATCGTGGCCCTCCTCTGGACTTGTTCCAACACTTCCATGTCCTTTTTATGTTGAGGACACCAGAACTGTACACAATACTCCAAGTGAGGTCTCACAAGAGCAGAATAGAGGGGCAGGATCACCTCCTTCGACCTGCTGCATCCTATCTGACATAGGGGACTTGATCTTTCTACATAGTCCTTTCCTCTGGGGGACATATCTGCAAGCCTCAGGCACCCAAGCCCCTGCAATATCTCTCCCCTTGCAGAAAAGCAAATGGGGGTCACAACAAGGACCATGGTAGAGGACAAGACTGTATTTAGCAGCTCAGACCTCCCTGCCCAGAGAAGCTGGGGTTCTCCAGCCCTGAGAGCTTTGACATTGCTTTCAGATACATCATGATGAAGCTCCATGTTGTTTTCTGGCCCTTAGAGGCACCCAATTTCCATTCTCAGGGACTAGCTGTGATTTGAGAGGGCTCCCCTCCTTGGAAAACACTACTTTAGCCACATGCCATGGCTCTTCTTTGCTCAAGCCACTTTTTTGGCTTGTGAAACCAGCCAGAACTTGCATCAGTGGCTGCCCACCAGTGCGTGTGCCCATCACAAGTCAGATCTGCCACCTAGCACTCGGATTTGCTGAGATCAGAGGAAGGAGAGTCCCCTTCCACAGCACTAACTTTATCCAAACTACCTTTAATCCTCCGCATTGCGGCTGGCTCCATACAAATAACGCCCTGTTACATGCACAGGTAAAGCAAGCGGTTCAGCTGAGAAGGCAGGCAGGGACTGAGCTGCAAGTTCCAGCCACCATTTTTAGTGGGATTTCTGCGTAGTGACTTTCAAATTAGCCATTATCCCAGCTTCCTGGTTTCTTTTCCTCCCAGCTTGAAGGCAATTCCAAAGTAATCTGATTCCGTATGCTTCCCATCAGTGGCAACAGTAGTGAAGAAAAGGAAAAGGAAAGTTTTCCTTGCTATTGTCTAGTGCTCCATTTCCTGATTTGATTTTCTCATGCATTTACTACAGCTTGTTAAGTAGCAATATAATAGAGAATGACAAGTACGAAGCCCAGTTTTAGAACAATTAAATCATCTCTAAAGTAACAAGCAATAAAGAGAGTTGGGAAGACAATCGGATCCTGCTGGAAATCCCTTCCTTTTAAAAAGGACAGGCTCGTGACAAAGGGCACTGAATAAATCAGCTGAGGCCCCACATAAAATCACTGGGTTTGGGGGAAGAGGCTGCTTAAATGTTATGCTCCAAACGCTATTACTGCAAATGTGTTTGCAGAGATTACAGTTAGATGTGTGTTTTTCCAGTGATGAACCAGCAAGTTCTCTGTCTCCAACAGCAGGTGTATAACACATACACAATGCATATAACAGACAGTAATTAAAGAAAGAGCAAACCCAAATCCAAAGATAACGCCTCCCAGCAGCTATTGCCATGAAGATGCACACACAAAACTCTTGCTGCATGCACACAGAGCACAGCCCACGCTGGGGAGCAGGGGGGGACAGATTCCCTCCTGCCTGCAAATGGGGTAAGGACATCGGTACTACTTCTTCCTGGTGAAGCTCCTGGAGATCCGCACATAAGGAAGCACAAGCAAGGCACCTGCAGGACTACGGATACTCTTTCCTCCACCCACATCATCGTTCTTAATTAACAGTGGTTGGAGAATCTCTACATTATAAATGCAAGCACAAGGGATAATAGCATTATTTGTATGGAAATGCTGCTTTCTAGAGGTTTTAAAAGTAGACATCCTGGAGCTACGCAACTAAATGCTTCATGTGTATAGAGTTCTTCAACCTTGCAAAATTCAACTCTTACAAGCCATCTCTTGCATTCCCTTTTGCTTTATTAAGAGTTTACCATGCTGTTTTATTATAAACACAGCCTACACACCATTGCTAGGCAGCATTTCAAATTACAGAGGTCAATCTGTGTACACACCCCCCTTGAAACAGACAGAGATCCACTTTCATATCACAGAGTCATAGAATAGTCAGAGCATCTGCTCAGCAACAGATGTGTAGGAAAACTATTTTGACTGGGCAGATTATGTGTACTTATGTTTATACATACATAAATGCACACACACACACACACACGTATACATGTTTATGCACAGAGATACTGAATCGTTGCATTAATTTTAGGGACATTAAAAGAAAGGAAAACATATAAGGATGCAGACTTGGAAAATCATAGGAGACAGAAAAAGCTGACAAGAGAGGGATGCCATCCTTCCTTATGTTTTGCATGAGACTGCCAGTTCTGCAATCCCTTATTTGCCTTTAGCAAGGGGAGAAGGTAGCAAATGGTAAAGGGGAAAAGGCATCCTAGTGCAAAACATAGCAAACAGAGCAAGAGAAACCATTTAATATAAGATAGAATACCAGGATGGTGAGTGAAGCACTGAAAGATATCCCGTGTTCCCAGGCCTTCCTACAGCTGCTCTTCTTTCTGGAATTCCTCTATATAACAAACGGAATCTTTGCATAGTATCAGCATCGCTTTCACAGTGTTACATCCTATCTTAAGTCTTCTGGAATGCAACACCTTCCCCAGGGCACTCCAGGGCATTTACAACCTAGAAGCTGGAGTGGCAATGTGCACAAAGGCACTACTCCAAAGGGGCGAGAAGTTAACCCGCCGGACACAACCATAGGCTTTCCTGTTTCCATTAAACACATGGAAAACTGTAACAGTGATAGCAAAATGATCACTTCTTTAGTATAATATAATATATATACATATATGTGTGTGTGCCTCTAAGTATCCACAGTCCAGGGTAGCCCATTTGCCAGTGACTCCCTGTCCAGTGGTGGAGTGACCACAGTGGCCCTCAGCATCCCTCCACAGGGACCAGGCAGGGATGCTCCTCTGCTGGGTGCAGGGGGTACCCAGCCTGTGGCTCAAAGCTGCCTTCAACAAGTTGTCATTAGCACCCTACTCCTGCTTTCCTTTGTTTTCTGTCTATCTGGGTCATTAGCTTAAGAAAAACTGCAGGGAGGATAGGAAAAAGGCTTATAAGAAAAATAAACACATCTTTGTTTGCTCTGAAAATGGAAACTACAGGATTAAAAGTATCTGTATAAAAACTAATATCACAGATGAGCTGGAAGCTGTTTTGCTTTTTAAATCAGGACAGTGAAGATCCAAAGGTATGCTCTGTGCCCTGTTAATCCATCAGCTATTTGAATATCCTAATCCTTTACTTTGTTCACTGCCTTTCTTTTCCTACCCTGACTACTTTACTGTGTCTTGGTAAGCAGCAATCTTTACCTATAGCACAGATTTCCTTTCCCATTGTAAGAAATACTTACTTTACAACTCCTGATTAGCTACAAAGATGCTTCTAGGCCTAAAATCTGGGTAACTGCAGAAGACCAAAGTGAATGAGCAAACACTGCCCTGCATTACATGAACTGGCTCATCCTCAGACACACTGAAATCCAGCAGCGCCTGGGAGCCTAAGGCAAATTTACTTGAGCCACAATCACAATTTGACTGGCACAATGTTATCTACAAGGGCATTAAGCAATGTTACCCAGGCAGGGAAAGGAAAGAAGAGTCACAGGTTCAAAGGTACTATGCTATGAAGTCCTTATTGCAATTTGGTGACTCCTGCCTTCTTCCCTGCGCCTTGTTATTTTGGTTATTCCCCCTTCAGACATGTCACAGAGAGATGCTAACAGGCTGCCAAATAAACCCTTTGGAGAACATAAGGACGTTACACGCTTCATGATTCCTAAAGAGAACATCTAGTACCGTATTAAGGATTTTACATAGTTCCATTTAACTCTTGTGTACTAGCATTAGGACTCCCCTGAATGACTCCCTGCAAAGCTGTGCCCTCTGCTTGCTTTCTGCACCCTCCACTCAATCTCTGCTTCTCCTTCCATGCCTAGGGTGGTTGCAGCAACACAAAGGCCAAGAGCATCTCGGGATGCCCAGAGTGGTCAGGCTGCCTGACCCTTCAAGGATATTCAGATTCCCGCCTCAGCAGCAGCACATTGCTTTGGGAGCAGTGCATGTAAATGCCACAACAAAAGCCCTTTCTCATCGCAGAAACGATGCTTTCCAACTGCTACTATTACTTTTAATAAACTATGCTTGTCCAAAATGGCAGAGTATTTAAGAGAAAATGACACTAATTTATGCAGAAGTAAATGATGTAACTGCAATATTCATTTCCACCTCAAGTCAATTTTCAAGGTGGTAACAGAAACCAATATGGCCTGAATGGGAAACACCTGGCAGGCAAATCCAAGGAGAGAGGCTCAGAAAATGCAAGGTCTACAAAGATACCGCTATAGTACTGCTGCAGAGAAGGCACACATCATCACCACCCTGTGCATGAGCTGTCCAGAAAACAAGGCTTGTTTTCCTGACCCAAATAAAACCCAAAGAGGAGAGAAACTCAGAGAGCTGAAGACGTGGCACCCCAAACCAGTCCTTCAAGAGAGATGCGTGACTTGGGAAGCACCACTGGTGGCAGTGGCAGGAGAAATCACCTTCCTGCAGGCCATTTTGCACCGTGACACATCAACCATCAACCAACGTTGCATTCACTCCCTCTTCCCAATCCCCTTCTGACACCAAAACGGATCCTGGTGTCCTGGATAAGACCTCCCACCACAGAACTGGCAACCAACTTCCGTTTACTTGAAGCACCTACCAATTACTCACTTGAAGCAAAGAAACAGAACAAATCACATTTTATGTGTGTTTCTGCTGTAAAAAACACACAATTCCTTCAGTTGCTAACAAAAAGTTATATGGAAAGGTTAGAGCATTTTTGACCTCTTTTTACACTGCTGGTTCTAAAGCCAAGAGAACCCCTAGCATGAGAAATCATAAGGTACCAGCCTAAAACCTGGAAGAGGGGAATTTCTGCCCTGCTTCAGGGAAAAACTGTTTCCTTTCAGTATCTGTGAGATGCAGTGCCATGGCATAAATAAACCTTACAAAAACATCCTGTGATGATGCTTGTCTCTTCTTGGGGGAATTAATGAAAACAACTCCTTATGTACATGAAATTAAATGATAGTAAAGTCCTCCATAATAGCTGCTATTACGGAGAAGACAGACAGCAACAATTTCCATTAGCATTCCAGATGGTTTTTCCCTCTTTCCTAAGAGAAGGACCCCACATAACCAAATAAACAGCACCAAACAGAACAGAGGTACAGAAAGGGCCTCAAGCCTGGCCAAAAGGAAGGAAGATTCCTACATTCCCATCTTAATAAGAAAAAGGTGCTGGAAAGAGAAGTCCTGAAGCCTTTTGTTGAAGAAAAGGCAGTTTGTGGCTTCGGGACCTTGAAGAACACTTGGTCCATTTGAACTTCTGGGCTGCAGTTTGTGGCTTCGGGACCTTGAAGAACACTTGGTCCATTTGAACTTCTGGGCTGAAGTGTTCTATTACCCAGGTTAGTGAAAGCTTGGATGAATCAGTATTCCTTGCGCATCCACTGCACAGTTCAAAGCTGCCTGTCTGGATTCCATGGCTACACACACGCCTGTCAAGAACTCAAAAAGCTATATGGAGAAAACAGTGGGAAAAGTTTTAAGCCTGCATTAGTTCATCTTTCCTTCCCTCCTCCCATTTCTCCATTTTCTTCACCATCCTGAGCATCCCTACAGCCCTCTCTCAATGTACCTTAGAGTTTCTGCATACCTAACAGTTGGCTTCCTTATAAAACAGAGTACCATGGAATCATAGAACAGTTAGGGTTGGAAAGGACCGTAAGATCCAAGCCTCCTGCCATGCTCAACCCATATTGAGCATCTCTCACTTGTTCCAGGCAGGAAACCAAGTCCCACAAAAATCCCATATAGAGCTCTTCTGGCGTTAACAGCAGCACAAAGATCTTTGTCGGCAGATTCCTTTGAATCATCAATATCTTTAATGCCTAACTGTCCTGGGTTCATCTTCATCTGGAGCATCATCTCAAAGCCCTCTGACAGTTTTTCTAAGTTAACCTCCACAGATTAAAAACTAACGGGGCACAGGGTTCATACGCGCATGGGAATTGAAGGTCAAGAATGACTGCACCCAACATAAAACATGGGAACTTTTGGGATTCCCTGCTACCCGAGGGGAGAAAACAAATCCTGTGGATGACAAAAGGGGAAGATTACGACACTTGCAGCAGTAGCAAAATGCGCAATTAAATGTTCTTTAACCCATCCAAGAGAACTGTGGAAATGTCCCACTGGAATTCAGCTCAGCAACTGCACCAGCAAAACATGGTTTTGATTCATTGGAATGAGTTGATCAATCTGGTGTTGTCCCTGGAGAGAAAATGGCCATGGAAAGGCAGAGAGATATACTCCAATCTGGAGCCCTAGCAGAACAGCTCGCTCTACAACAGGCTCCTGCAACCCAGACCTGCAGGCAAAGCCAATGTGAGCCCAGCATCCTCTAAAAAAAGCTTCCTTTTCCTGATCCCAAGCACATGGCAAAACTCGTGACAACTTCCACACCTGGAAAATCATGAGAGTCATGAACTTGATTCACAAAACAAGTATTAACATGCAGAGTTTCTGACCTTCCTGTTTCCTCTGGTGAAGTCTGAACCTCAGACTCAGCCTTTCACCAAAGCTGGACTTAATTGTATTAAAACAAAGCAGCAAGCACACTGCTTTTACTCATTTTCCTTAACAAAGCGCAGGAGCTAATGAGTGTGCTTACAATAGACTAAAAAGAAGCTGAATTGTTTAGGTAAACACAAAACTAAAGAGAGTTTAGAAAGGATACAATCAGCAGTTCACCATCTCAGACTGTGACAAAAGCCCTACAGTCATCACCATGATGCTCCAGCAGAGGCTGGAGTTGCAGTACAAGTTTTCTGGTTTCAGCTAGTTTCTAATTGCACAGATAGACACAGTAAATGTTTCACTACCTGGGTATGCCCCTGGTGAGGTACATAGGAGCTGGGGTTGTGTCTTTGCTTATTGACAACATCAGCACATGGTCTGGGATCAAGCCAATGGTCCCCACTGACAGCTGGGCCAACAACCCTAAAGCCATCAGTCAGTTATGACAGAGCAATGTAGTGATCATGTTTATATTATGGCTCCTGAGGAGTCAGTCTGTCCTGGGCACATCCCTGGGTCCTCCTTCATCAAAGCTGCCCAGTGATCAGCAGGACTCTGATGCCAAGTCCATGTTGGCCCCACTTTGGGCCACAGTTGGACCACTTGACTCCTATGGTCCCATCCAGCCTCATTGGTTTAAGACTTCAGAGGAGAAAGGATGGAGACGATACCTGGTTGAAGAGCCACACACAGTCCAGGAAGAAGCCACAGCTGAAAAGGCTGTGACTTGAATACTCAGGCTGCTCTCCACATCATACAGCACTTGTGCTGTAACTGCAGCCTCAATCAAGTGCTGTTTTGACAGCTTAGAATGAAGGAGACCGTTCTTCATGAAGGAATTCAAGCTGTACCTACTGAATCGAAAACTACCTTGTTCACACTCTGCATCTGCCAATCTTACCAGTGCGCCTAAACCTTGGCAAGAAAGGAGAAAATGAAGGTAGTGTGATGTGACAGGATATTTTTTCACATTAAATGTGTGCCACGTTGCTGATTCATTTATAATTCATTACAAACTGTAATGCAAGTATTTGGCTAAAGTGCCGCAACGCTAGGAAATACAACTTCTCTTTATTTATTGCTTTCTCTCCTTTAAACAAACTGAGGCCAGAAATAGCACACTTAGGCCAGGGATGAATCCTAGAACCATGGAATCAAATAGGTGGGAAAAGACCTTTAAAATCAAGTCCAACCATTACCCCATGATGGCCACGACCACCACTAAACATGAATCACGAGTTCATCTCGGGACAGACATGAAGGACAGCAAGCTCCCAAACCCTGTAGACTTGGGGTAAGCACTCGAGGTCAAGAAACTCTCCCAAGCTGGGAAGACAACCTGGTGAAGACACATGCAACTGGTGCATGTCATTACAAACTGACAAATGCCTTCACGCATTCCTGCATGCCATTAGAAGAGAAGGATGAACTCATTGGAATACCCTACGAAATCGCTATATAGCAACGCAAGGTGAGCTCAAACAAACGTATAATACTATTTTATTACACTTCCCACCACCACCACTATTTAATTCCCTCCAGTAAGTTATCCAGACATTCAAGCAGATGGGTTTCCAGGAAGCTCAGGCTTGAATAAAGATGGGAAGCCTGTCCAGAGTGTAGCTGAAAGCCATTTCGCAGCCTATGGGGGCTCAAAGGTGGACAGAGAGTACTTGCTGTCTGTCTTGAGATCCACATCTGCCAGCAAAATATGTGACATTATTATCTGCAGTCTACAGAGACCTCCAGCAACACCAACTACCAAGGCAAAACAGAGCCAGTTATAATCCCTTGTCCCCTGGGGAACAGTACCCTTTGGTTCTTAAGCTCCTCTAAGTTAGATTTTGTTTAATTATGATTATTATCACTCTCTGTACGCTTTGGCTCCGTTGGGGTGATGCAAAGAAAGAACAGGCACGACTTAGAAAACAGATAACACCTAAAAATGTCTGGTTTAGACGTCTGGGGGTTTACTTGCAGGTCCAACTGCACTGAGTAGGCAAATCCATGGAACAAAGCCCAAGGCAAACGTATATACATTTTTTCTCATAAGAAGTAATTAAAGCTTCTACACACACACGCACCACTCTTTTAACCTGAAGCAGTTGTCACAGCTTGAAAATCTTACAGCTGAAACAAAGAAGATATTTGGGGATACCATTATTGAGCATTTGAAGAAATGACTGTGCAATTGCTAGACATCAGCTGCACTAAGTTCTTATTTTCAGACAACTCCATCAACAGCCCAAAGCAGATTCAGACAACATGGGCGAGAGCCAGCCACAGCTGGGAGATTTCACTTGTGTGTCCTCAGACTGCAAGGGCAAGTAGATGGCCGATGCTAAAGAGCAGAGAGCTGAAACCACCCGGGCTGGATGTGGCCACAGGAGCTGCTGTTCAAATCGCTTCTGGACGCCAGAGGGGTTTGGCCACTGAAACTTTGCTGATGGGAGGGAGGAGGCTCCTCCAGCCAGTGGGAGAAGGCACAGGGAGAGAGCAAATGGGAGCCCTCATGGATGTTTAAAGCCTTTCCCAGAAAGGCCAAGAAGTAACCATCCCAGTTCTGTAAAATCACCATTTGTTCAACCATGTGCAGTTAAACAAACAAAACCCTATTCTCTTGCTTCCACAAAGTCAGTTTCAAACACAGAGGAAATACTCCTTTACTCTCTAAACACAAGAGATGAAAGCTCCACTGGTCTCATTGGAAAAAAGCTCCCATGACTTTAACAGGGCTGGGATTTCCCCCCTGTATTTCAAACATCACCGCATTACTGTGGTGCGCAGAATGGATTACACCGGCCAAGCTAAGTCAGGCAAGCTCTGAATAGCAGCGAAGGCAGGCTGACAAGTCAGTGCCTTTTATTATTCCCCCTTCACCACTTCCTTAGTATGCGATCGAGCGCCTGTGGCAGAAACCATCGGCCTTTTCTTCCCACTTCCGCACGGGGCAGTGCTGTTG
The DNA here is from genome assembly GCA_024733675.1 of Psilopsiagon aymara. Classification (NCBI taxonomy): domain Eukaryota; kingdom Metazoa; phylum Chordata; class Aves; order Psittaciformes; family Psittacidae; genus Psilopsiagon; species Psilopsiagon aymara. The sequence continues at coordinate 9,698 of JANRGW010020895.1, forward strand.
TGGTAACCCCAGCAGCATTCTTCCCAAAGGGAAAGCTGCCTTCATTCAGAGGGGCACGCAGGTGGTCCTCCCTCCTCGCCAGCAAGGGCAGCAGCTGTACCAGCGTCAGCCAAAAACACACAGTCCCCAATTGGGCATCCTCATCCCTGCTCAGCACTGCCAGAGCCCAACACCTTGCCAGCCCCCAAAACTGCATCCAGCACTCGGAGATGGTCAGGAGAGAGCTGGCACCGGCTGGATGCTGACAAAGGACAATGATATCTCTGTGTGTGTGTGTGTGTGTGTGCATCTCACACCCCTTGATTCTGGGAGAAGCACTCAGTGATGATTTTGGTCATCTTGGGATAGAAACAGTTAACCCAATCCACTCAGTGGGTTCTCTGCTATGTAAGTTATCATATCATATAGGCTGCTATTGACTTAGAGGTAGTCTTCTAAGGATGCACTGAAACCAAAAATAATCTGATTCCTCCCATTTATTATCTAACCCAGCTCAACTTTATTTTCATAAGCATCTTAGCTGTTGGAGCAAAATATCCCCTATTTCCCCTAGTGCTCTTCAACAGTTTAGTCCTCTGCATGGTCAAAGTCTACTTCTGGAAGATAAATGTATGTGCTGGCACACACATACTTAGACATGCTGGGACTGTACCAGTGCCCCTTTGCAGAAGAGCTCTGCTAAGAAGATCAAGCATTTAATAAGTAAGGACCCAACAGTCCGGATGGCTCCTACAGAAACCATACAGAACATGAACCATGCGCTTGCTCAAGAAAAAACCCCACTGCCTTCTTTTCTATATATACCTATATGTGTATATATTAAACACATATATATATAATACCCTTCTGGCTGTCTAAAAATTACTCTCATTTTTAAACAGCAGCTCAAAGAAGGAATATTTGCCTTTGCCTATGATTATTTGGGGGTTTTGTTTCTTCCTACAGAATGACAGATGACACTGTCTTTCCAAAGTGACAGAGCAAAAGAGATTACAGGGATAATAAGGTTACCTTAGATAGAAAGAAACGTGAGATTCAGACATACTCTTCAGCCCAACAATCCTCAGACTTAATATTTTCATCTGCTGGGTGAGCACTATCTCTGTGAGGTTTATTTGAACACATCACTTTCGCACTAAGGCATTTTCTGGCTCCTTATACTTTTTCTAAGGATTTTCAGCTAAAAATAGGTTATAGTTTCAAAGCGCAGACCTAACAGAAATTGGAGGAGATATATCATGGTAATTGTGTTTACCTCCCAGTAAAAGAAAATGAGGAATATCCCACCTACTTGAAGTGGAATTCAAAGTAAAACTGATGGAGTAAAAACAAAATCAAAAGCACACCCCCATGCTAAACCAAAAGGAGCCAATGTCCACCCGTGCCCAACAAGTCTATAACCAACCACTGCATTAATTACCAAGACACAACGCCTGCCACAGACTCATGCTTCCGTGGCACATACAGAGCCCGAGGACCTTTGAGCCATGCCAAATGGAACTGAACACAATGGATGATCCATCTCCAGTCCAGTCCCACAGCCACAGTTCAGTTCTCCTTTCTCACACTGACCCCCAAGCCTGGAAGCTTCACCCAACTGGGTTTCTTCCCCCCTGCATTTTCTCATGTTGAGCACAGAAGACAAACAACGACCAGTGCCACAAGGCTCTGTCTAATACACATCTGAGGATAAGAAGGTGGGAGCGTTGGAGCAGCACCTATAGTCCTCTAGGACTGGGTTAAGTCCCAGAGAACAAAGAGGGCTAAAATAAACACATGTCGTCCTCCCCCAGCCCACAAGCCTTTCAAAAGTCAGTGTGTCTGACTAAAGCCTTTCACAGACGCCAAAGAAAACATGAAGCAATGAGAAGCTCCTAGATCTCATCTTTCCAGGCTCAGCAACTCGCATCTGGATTTAACACGAAACCAGCATCAATTTCAGCCTGGGGAGGATCTGGCTTTTTCAGATTCAATTTCTTCACCAGCTCAGCCACAGTGCTCAGCAGACAGCAAATGCATTGCTAAAGTGAGAGCTCTCTGCTAGCATCCAGTTAAAAATACAAGCAGGGATCAGGGCAAGAGGGGAGCTGCTCATGAGCATCCTTACCTTTGACAATCAGCAAAACCTTAGGTCTATTCTCAAAGGAACACTGATGGACCTCATGAAGCTTGCTCACCTACATGGTGCTTTTGACTTTGAAAAGGCCGCATCCTTACAGGTGAATCCCTAGGACATGTCAGACCATTTCCAGGAGCAGGCACCATAATAATAAGGCTTTGCCAATTCAAGACCCAAGCTAAATTTGCCTCTCAAAAGTACACTTGCTCTGCGACACCAAAATCCACAAGAACAAAAGGCTTGCCGTGTGTAACAGTTAACGAACGGGGAGCGTTTATCAATGATAAGCACATAAACCTCAGTATTGTGGGGTTGATTTAAAACACCGACTAAATAACAATAATCATTCAAATTACAACCATTTAGAAATGAATACATTAAAAAATAAATCATTATAAAGTAGGTAAGTATCAAGTTAGAAATCTTTAAAATGGGGTGGAAGCAATGTGATGGCAAAATACCAAGCCAGAGCCCTAATTCGACATTAGAACACACGTAGGCAAACCTCAGGATGTCTCTCTTTTGCCCATTAGAAAACCCATCTCTTCAGTTCACCTTTTATTCTCCTTTTTCTCTCCAAGACACATGACAGCCTCATCAGCTTTGTTTCCCTTTTACTGCTTTTATGAGCACATTATCTGTATTCATAAAGGCAGCAGGAGTGTCAGCATTAGAAACATAAACTCTATTTAAGGAAAGGGCTAGTCTAAAAACCACCTTCAAGCATCCCAGGCCTGTCCAGCATCAGCCTGCAGCTCTAAATTAGACCAAGCCAGGAATCTTGTTTTGACAAAACATTTTCTTTGCTGAAAAGGCTGATTCCTCAAAACCCAAACAACACTGGGTTTGAGGAAGACTTTGTTAAAGAAAGCCCACGATTTCTGGTCAAAACCAGAGCAAAGATGAAAAGGCCCCTGAAAGCCAAGAAATGTTGTGGGCTAAGACAAGCATTGCCTGCTGCAGAGGAAACTCGGCCTAGGTGACAGGCATGAGCCCCAGAGCAAGGACAAGGCAGGCAAGACAACCCTAAATGCAAACGCTCCTCAAGCTGCTGCTTGGGTGCTCATTCCCAAATCATAGCTTTAACAGATATATGAGTACAAGCACACTCCTGCTCCAGAGGTTGAGCTTTCTGCTTCAATAAAACCTCTCCTCTTCACACAGTAGCTGCTTCTGAAGCCTTTGATGAGCCATGGGTAGAATAACTCTAAAGGTGAAGCAGTGATTTCCAAGCAAAAGACGCAACTGACGGAGTCAGCACTGGCTCCATCACCTGAAAAACACTGTATCAGATGAAGCTAAATGACCAAAAAATGATTTCTTATTGAATTTCATTTTACATTTCCTCACATGATAATTAAAAAGCTCATGACCAAAGATATAGGAAGCACTAAAAATGATGCATATGAAGAGATCTTACTGAACTTAATGCAGCATGAAATTATTCCACGGGACGGTTTAAATACTTTGCTGTAAAAATACATAGCATAAAAGCATGTTTCACTGCTCTTTGTTCAATAGTTGAGATGCTGGGGAGAAAAAGACTATTCCCAAATATTAAAGGAAAAAACAGCCAAAACCTGAAGTATTTGTGTTCTCAAAGCTCCTAGTACAGTTCACTCACTGCAGCAGCACTAGACACAGATGGAACAGGACGGGACTCACTTCTCTCTCTCAATTCTCTGAACTCACCTATTTCAAAGCATGATAAAAACACCACAGAAGTCATATTTCTATTCTGATTGACTCTTCATTTTAGCAGGCTCGACGTGTTTAAACCGCTCCCTGGCGCCACCTGAAATATTTCAGGGTTATGGTTACTTTACAAATTATTATCGAGAGCAAATTTACAAATTAATCCTGAAGCAGCAAAAAAACCCAAGTCCTACTGAATTATTTCAGTGATGCTCACTGCTGTTTGCACAATTCTTTGCTTAATTCCCACTAGCCCGATGCTTCTGCTGGCACGGAGAGCTGAGACCTAGCACAGCCTGCGTCGACACTGCGTTTCGCGGCCAAATAAAGAGGGCTTTGGAGGGGTTTCTGGGGGGTTGTAGATTAAGTTTCAATCTACTCTTAACTCTTCCTGTGCTGACACAAAACCATATTCTCATTAAACGTTCCTCTTTAAAGATTAACAGGACCTTCTTCAAACAACCCACTGGTAAACCACTGCATTCAGGGAAGGACGCAGAGCACCCATTGACATGGAACCATGTGTATTTATACAGCAATCCACTTCCTACCTCTCACCCTGTCAGATGCTCATTCCCTGCCATTTGAGATGCTTCTCCCCCTTTTCCCAACACAATCAGCCACGGGAGCACTGGAGATGAAGCGAATGATGCTTCTGGAATGCAGCAGGAGCTAAGTGCATGCGAGATAATTATTAAGAACCCCAATTAAGGAGTTTTGCCCACCGAACACTCCAACAGCAATTTTAAACGTGGTAAAAGCTGTCAGACAGTACAATAAGCTTGATTTCTTTTAAACACCTTCCGGTTGATAGAATACCATAAAAGCGATTTGTTAAATGCTGTCAGGATCACTCCACTGTTTCAAAGTATGCTTCAATGTGCTTTTCTGCATCCTCCCCCCTCCTAGGACAGGGAGAGAACATAATGCTGAGGATACTTACTTTTCAGCATACCATAATGAAGTCAGTGGAGACTCCAGGAGCTCGGTACCATAAATAGAGAAAAGAAACAGAACGTATCAATCAAACCAACTCAGCTTGAGTTGCATCTATAACAAAGGAAAAAAGAAGGAAGCAACAACCTATGCAGTGGGGGAACAGCAGAGGAAATACTGATGAGTTAAAGAGAAGCTCCAGATGTATTTTGAGCTCCGAGGTGGCTGTAATTGTTGCTAAATAAAGCTACAAGCCCAACTGCATGCTCAGCCTGCTCCTGAAAGCATCCATATTGCTCATCTCCAAACAATAGGTGGGATTTTCGTCATTCCTCCTCCGATTTTTTTCTTGGACCAAAAATCCCACTTCCCAAGTTTCAAAAGGAAATACAAGGCGTGCATGCTCGTACCTTTCTACTGGCCATAGAAATACCTCTTTATTTACCCTGCATGTCAACTCCGCTTTTATGGACCTTTTGGGTGGCCTTAAATGAGTCTGAAGTAGAACTACAGCCATGCACAACCCCACAATGGTTTCCAATGCCCCAAAGTCCCTCCCAATGAAAGCTTCAGTATGAGCTTGGGTAGAGGAACACCATGAAGACTCTACAAGGAGCATCCCAGGCAGCACTGCACCGCTGGGGAATATAGATGCTTACTGCTAGAGCAATGCTTTTTCATGGTATTTACACTTGACCCATTCACAACTGCCTCTCTAAATGAGTTTCGTTTAGTTTCTGGCACAGAATATTACTAATTACTGGTAGGACAAGTGCCATGGCCCTCCCTTTCCCCCCACAATGCCATCCCTCCTGCTCAGCACCAGGCTCCAGCAGCCACATGCTAGCTGAGAGGCAGAGAAACCTCTCCTTTTTCAAGTGGTAATATAATTCTCCGTGTGACAATAAAACCCCTTCCGCGATTAAATTTCAATCTGAGCAGGCTCATTTCCTCATTTGCAGAGATCTTACTGGTTTGTGGCAATGTCTGCTTCCCTCCTTTGAATTTAGTCTTAAATTACTCTTCTTTTTCACCTTTTCCCCCCCCCCTCCAAAATCCCTCTCTTTCAAGTGACATTTGCCAACATTAGTCTGATATAAGACCTTTTATCCAATCCACTGCCTTTTACTTAACTATATTGCTCTCAAGACCACTGGGATCTCCAGGCATTAACCACCAGCATTCACACTGAAGCTGGCTTTAGGCAACTTCCATGGGGAACACTGTGCACCAGAAGCTGACATGCTCCCATTGGTTTGCTCTGATAAATTAACTCTAAAAGTAAACCCTCTCCACATGCCCATCAATGCCCTCTTCCTAAAACACCTCAGACCAACTGCACAGCTAAGGCTGGCATACCCCATAGCCAACCTTACCTAACAGAATGGTTTGGGTTGGAAGGATCCTTAAAGCTTATCTAGTTCCAACTCTCTTGCCACATGCAGGGACACCCTGCACTACACCTGGCTGAATTCTGGGTCTTCTCTGCAACACACTGGGGAAACTTCAGGCTGAAGTGAAAGTAAGCCCATGGTCCACACTATGTCTTGGAACAACAGGCCAAACCCATTCAGCTTGGCCACATCAATCAATGGCATGGTCGCACATCCATCAGCAGAGCTAAAGCTGGATCATCTCGGTTTGAGCACATCCCAAAGCCAGTGAGATGAGATAGCCCACACCTCCTCAGCTCAGAAGGGCAACATGCTACTGGGGTCTGATAAATGTGCAACAATCCCTTCCCCAGTGATTATAGTGATGAGACAGTGGGTAATAGGTTCAAACTGAAACAGGGAGGATTTAGGTTAGATAAAAGGAAGAAATTCTTATTCTCTCACCACTGTAAGGGCTCTGAGGCGCTGGCACAGGGTGCCCAGAGAAGCTGTGGCTGCCCCATCCCTGGCAGTGTTCAAGGCCAGGCTGGACAC